>JAPYYV010011554.1:0-17353 GCA_030522625.1 Copidosoma aretas | reverse complement strand
ATTTCGTGTTTACATTACTTTATACATATATCTAATACGATAGCAGACCGACTCTCAGCTCATGAAAACAGTAATGCCAACTGCTACAAAAAAAAAAAATATTCGCTCGCTCTCTCTCGCACCCCCCACCCACAGTAGTCAACCTCCTTAATGACGAAAAGCTCAACATAGTTTTATTTTCTACTGCGACTAACATAAAAATGATATCAATGATAGCAATGTCTGCAACGTTCTGACTCATTGACTTACTGACTGGGACGCAACTCGACCATGAGATAAAATGACCAGGTCGCAACTCGAACACAGGAGACATTAGCATTCTCTTACAGGACGCAATTCGACCCCAACCGAAATAACACTGTATTGTAATTATTTGGACTTTCCAAATTTCGTAACAGAATTTAGTTAATTAAACTTATAATTGTAAATTTAAATTTGTTTTATATTTACTATACTTTTTAATGCTTTGAAAATTATATAGGAAACTATATTATCCATAGAAAATGTCTTATTTTGATAAGTTGATATGCCCAGTCTGCTTAAAAAGTATCGAGTTAAGGTCCGATGACACATCCACTAGCAAAGTGCCTCCTTAACCATTCCAACATAACTTACTTTTTGGTCAAGGTTCAAATTATCTCCGAGCTTGCGCCTAATGTGACATATGATAAATTAATCTTAAGGAGGTTGACTACCTTAAAGAATTAACAGTCAGCTTTTAACAAAATTTTGTGTATAAGTCCAAAAATGTATAAAAGACACTCATGCAACGTTTTAAGATTCAGGGTGCCTTTAAACCGAGAAATTAATGAAGCAAATTTTGTAAACTTTGCATGGGTTCTTATGAAAAATCATCTAATTTAGCTCCTCAATTTAAAAATTGGAATAGAATTAACACTCAGATCTTGACGAAATTGCAGTCAATGATAAATTAATACTTGCTTATATAATATATGTAGAACATGTATATCGATTGGGTTCATGTAAACAATATTATGGATGAATCATTCTGAGGATCATCAATCTTTCAATGTTAATGTACAAAACGCGCGCGCGCATTTCTAACCTAAAAGTCGGACCTCTCTCTCGCACCCCCCACTAAAGGTAGTCAACCTCCTTAAACAAGAATTCGTGAAAGGCAATATTATCCTTAGAATAATTTTTAATTTTTTTACTTTAATTCGTTTTTTAATATTTATTAACCAAAATTGGGTCATGCATAACATTTTTTATCAGAATTTTTCTCCAAACTATTTTCAAGTTTTTACATAGGCTATGATTTTGGAACTGTTTCATTTATTCGATTATCGACCTTGATATAAGACATAAAAAATTCATTTGTAGAACCCTAACATAATTTCAAGTATAGTTATAAGTAATAATAATAAAAATTTTGTTGGATCAATTGACGTCATCTACGTTTTCTTCAGTGGATGGAGTACTCAAAACAAAATATTCCAATCCCATGAACCCTCAAAAACAATACAACTAACATCGTCATTACTGATGAATCACAAACGAAAACAAAACGAAAAAACACAAAGGAAGAAATAGTCATCAAATTAGCCTACTCTTGGAGTCTTATCACGCGCTCTTTAGTACAATCGAATCAACGAATTGAAATAACGTATGCTTAATGCGCGTAAACAGCGCGTACATAATATACGAGCCAACACAAAAGACTGGAGAGAGGGAGAGAGAGAAAAGCTGCCAGTCACGCGTAGGAGTAAAGACGCGTTTCTTCTCTCCCTTTCTTCTTCATACTACGCGTTAGGCAGTCCAAACGCGCATTACTTGCGCGCTGACAAAGTCGCGGCAGAGTCTTTCGCGGCACGCTATACACCCCTATCTTCTCCTTTTTATCAATCCCTCTCTCTCTCCCACCCTCGTGATGCTTCATGGCTCTACTATCTCTCTCATCTTCTTTCTTCCATATAATTTGTACAACAGCGATCGCGACGAAAGGGTGAGCGACTGTATCGTGGCGAACAGGGTAGGGGGTTGTTTGTTACACGTATATGTATATCCTCCCCCTGTAAGGAGCAAAGAGGGGGAGGAGAGAAGATGGCGGTGGGGACATCGTGGTGGAGAGAGTATGACGAGGGGGTGAGAGAAGAGCATGGCACGCTGGCTAGCGCAGTGGCTATACTGCGGGATCGACGTGCGCCTCAGCATGCTCAGCTTCCTCCCTCTCTCTCTCTCTCTCTCTCTTACTATGTTTCTAAGCCTTGTGTATCTGTATTTAGCTGCATACAGGATATACTCTTATTGTGTGCTTTACTCCTTGCAGTATTATAGGTGTGTATTCTACAGAGAAAAAGGAAGTAAAGAGGAGGTATAGCAGCATAGTGAATGAGGTGCAGAGATAAAAAATGAGAGGGAAGCGTTCTCTGATTTTCGGCAGTGTCCTCTCTCTCTCTCGGTTATATGAATCTTTATTACTTTTTTTTTCTGCATTCACCACCACCACCACCACCACCACCACCATAACTACTAATGCTTTATCGCTCTTATATTCGGAGTAGTAGAAGTGATAGTAGTAGTAATAGTAGTAGTAATCGAGGTACCGTTCCCCCCTATACTCCTGATGCAGCAGCAGCAACTCTTTTGCCTCGTAGTCGTCGTCGTGTGTTACTTATCTCTCCTCTCGGTCTTTCTCGTTTGCGCGTTTATACGCCGCTCTCGCTCGCTTTACTTGCTTCTGAGCGCAGTAACAGCGGTGTACACCAGTTTGTATGTATAAGCGCATGCAGTCTGGGCAATAAGAGGAAGAGAGCTAGCTGGCTGGCATGCTCTGCTGCTGCTGCTGCTGCTGCTCTGTAGTGCAGCACACACCAAGAAAAGAGAGGGGGTTGGTGGGGATCAAAGAAGGGAGGGTAGAGGGAGAGCGGGATAGGGACAGAGAGTTTATAGCAGTATAGGCTGGTTGCACGCGCAAAGAGAGAGAAGAGAACAGGATGGTGAGAGAGAGAGAGAGAGAAATGGCAGACGTGGAGTGAGAGCTGCACACAGAGAGTGCGGCGGATAGAGAGGGGTCACGTCGAAACCGACCGACACAACACACGAGGCAGCCAGCAGCAAACATGCAAGGTGGGTGGGGGAGAAAAGTTTGACCTGAGCGAGTTCCCCTCCATTCAATTCACCATGGCCACAATATATCGGTTATAGCCTGTGTGCAGCAGCAGCCGCCGCCACTGTTGCCAGATTGCACTATCACGCCATCTCTCTCTCTCTCTCTCTCTCTCTCTCAGTCTTTTACTTGTACTTATGTACTCTTTTGTGAGTGGATATGTATAAGTGGTATACATAACGAAAACATGCTCTGCTCCAAAAGACCGCAAGCTCTCGCCAGCGCGCTCTTTTTCTCCTCCCCGCGTTTGTCTGTTGTCATCGACGGAAAGCTTTCTTTGGTCTACATGGGCGAGAGACGACCGAGAGACGCCGCGACGTATAGACGTGTACGCGGACGAGAGGAGAGGAGGATCGCGACGACGACGACGACGACGACGACGACGACGGCGATGATGACGTAGACGATGCCAGCGTCGCTGTCGTCGCTATACACTGTAAGCACCGATGATCGTTGTAGGTAGTGGTGGTGGTGGTGGTGGTGATGGTGCTAGTGGTGTACATAACTACGTGCGGACAGATGGATAGATAGGACGAAAAATAAGAGAGAAAACAGTAGGTGTGTGCACGTATGTATTCATACGCGCGCCTGATATTATACCTACAATGTAATACGAGAAGCTTTCGGGAGTACGCTCGGCTGTGCTCGGTTATACTCGGCTCCTGCCGATCGGAGCACAATATTTCAAGCGTGCGTATATAGCTATAAACGGTCACGCGAGCGTATAAGCATTATGTATATCGAGAAGGGCAAGCAAGAAAAGACGACGAATGGTAAAGAAGGGAGGGGATGGAGTATGGTAAAGAGGAAAAAGGATCTCGCGTCACGAAAGCTCTCGCTCTCTCGCTCTCTCTCTCTCGTGCGTACTTTGCATGTAACAATATACACACACGCTTGCGCAAGCCTATACACCTATAACGAGGCGCACGTACTACTACAACGCGAGTGAACGCAGTGAGTGAGAGCGAAGGAGAGAGAGAGAGAGTCAAGCCTGACACCCACACACGCAGAAGCAGTTAGCTGCCTGCTAGCATGCTGGCTGCTGCATCGAGTGAGCGAGCTATATAACCTCGCGCGTTTCCGTGCCCGCACGCTCTCTCTCTCTCTCTCCCTCCACTTCGGCAAGGAATGTCTACAATGATGTCGCCCTCCCCTCCCCATTCTCTTCTTGCTCAGTCGCTCGCTCCCACCTGCACCTCACTCCTCCGTATATATCTATATGTCTGTCTATACTTATATATATATCCTACTTACTTGCTCGCTACTTCCCCTCGCGTGCCTCGTACCCCCTCCCCCTTTCGGCGGCCAGCAGACAGTCAGCCAGTCCACCGACCGACCGACAGACCAACGTATGTCTCTGTGTGTAAGAGAGTGTACGTGCAGTGTGCAGCGTGCATGGAGAGAAAACACCACCCCACCCGCACCAGCAGCACCTCACTCTCTCACCGCTCTGATGCATTCCATCGTCAAGGCTTACTTGCTTTCCTGACTGCAATATACTTGCAGGCGAGCGAGCTTTCTTTCCTTCTGTCTCTTACTTTTTCAAGAGCTCATAGGTAGGTAGAGGTGCATGCACGGAGCACTGAACGTAATTTATTCAAAGCATTCTCACGAATGTAAACGATGCACCGAACCCGGCTCTCCGCACATGAGCATGAGATACTGTACGTGAAGAAGAAGACGTAGAGGAGGCGGAGAAAAGGAAAAAGATGACAGTGGCTCATGATGATGACTCTGCTCTGTGTATACAGCGAGTGTACGAGAGTTAAAGTTCGAGATGAAGGCAGGGAGCCTATGCGCGCGGGGTATCGCGTACACACATTTAGGGGAGAAAGAGAAAAAGATGCTCGGCGACAAAGGGTGAGGTGGATGTGTGGATACGTGCGTGTGTTTGAGAAAGAAGGAGAGAAGATGCGTATTACGGGAAAAATCGAGAGGGGGAAGACAAAGGATTCGATTTTTCTCTCGGTCGCTCTTCCTGTTCCTATATGCCGCTATCTCCGGGGAAAAAGAGGGGGGGGGGGGGCTGGGTTGATTTTCTCGCGGGTTTTTGGGGGGCGGCCCTTTGCTCTGCTCTCTGTTCCGTGTATTTATGTGCGTATACACCGTCGTCGATGAGGGGAGGAAAAAGTTTGGGTTTCATTTGCCGGTTAATTTGAAGATTGACGCGAGCCATTACCGGGCTGATCGATCGCACGTGGAAATTCCGCCACCCTCCCTCCCCCCAAACCTATATGTCTCACTGTGACTTCTTTTTGCGGGCTTCACGTATACTTGACTCCCGACGCTCGTCTTTTTCTTCTTCTTCTGGCGTGAGTCACAATCTGTCTCGAAAATAATGCCCATTGTCGTCGTCGTATTACTTCGAATCATCTTTTTCTTTTCTGTTTTTTCTTTTTATCTTTTAAACACGACTTGTCGCAAAAAAAAAAAAAAAGGGAAAAAGCAATATTTTTAGCCTTGTACGTTTTCGAAAACGTGTTTTGAATTATTAATAAAACACTAAAAGCCCGTACGTTCGTTCTCTCGGTGTCTTTTCCTGATAAGTATATATACCAGTATAGCCAGACGACGAGGACGATCGCGTTCTTTTTTTAGTTTACTCACCGCGCACCGCACACTCTAGGAGTAGAGGTTCTCTTTACAATCTCTGCCACCAATACAACACGCCGAAGAAGGTATAGAGGAAGCGACTCACGGAGACGCGAAATTTATGTGCAAATGAAGATAGCGTTTGACCTCGTTTAGCCCGAGTTCTACATAAATAGGTAGCCGCGTATAGTGTGGAGCGGCACATGTACTGTAGCGGGGACACGAAATTTCAGTATTTTCTGATGAACTGTATAGTACACAGTGTGCCACAATATATATAACATACACATGTATACAAGTCTCAGCTCGAGCTTATCAGCTCATCTCTCTCCCTTTCTCGCTCTTTTGTTGGACTCTATGGAGTATTTGGGCTCGGGCCGAAAACCGAAGCCCCTATAGCTGTTTAGATCATTATGAGTTCCGCCGCGCCTCGTCACACGGACGCAGTATGTAGCACTCGAACATCTGTTGAAAAATCACTTACCGATTCGAAGAATTTTACAACTATGCTGGTGTGTGTGTGTCTGTGTATGTATCCGTGAGACTGTCTGCACGCTCTCGCGATGGAAAAGCGAGCAGTGGCTCGTGCTCTGCACTGCAACGAAACGATATCTGTTTTCCTCCTCCACTTAAAATAATCGGGAATGCACCGTATACTCCTATATAATACCAGCGATAAGCTCCATCGGTCACGATTTCGTGGGGAAAAATGGCAACTGAATTATATTATTTTCTGCAGCGTTCCACATCCTCGAGATATTACTTCATAAATTTCAACGGCTGTATTTCAGCAGTATATGGAGCTAAGGAGTATCTACGCGCGCGCGTTATTGCGCGTAAAAATATTGCTCCGTGCCTGGAAAATATATAATACGTGCGTCGGGATGGAGAAACTTTGGAAAATTCGCTCGGGCTCTTTGAAAAATCGCACAATCTGTATTTTGACGCGGGTAATTCTTTATATAAATACCGCCGCTGGGCGCGCTCGACTTTGCGCGGTTTATGTTTGCGTATCGCCGCGTCGCGGTCATTTCTCCTTGCGACGGAGTAAAATTAGTCGGCGTTGACGGGGAGCGTTGAGTTATTGAAAAGTGCGTGGAATAATTAATTAAAATATTTGTCGATGGATGTCGTTCGATTCAAAGAAAACGTTGGTGTTTTCTTGAACCACTTGTATTTTCCGAAATTTCGCAATCGACATGTCCCAAGGTGCCAAATCCTATTTTTATTCCCACTTGCCCGGTTAAATCGCCACTCGAGTAGATCCACCAGAATCAAGCTTGCAAGCTCTCTCACCGGCGCACTCGCCATCGATCCCCGCATGTATTTTGTACTTTCGAAAATCGCACGCGGGTATGCAAAGTACACGACGATTTTTCTCACCTGCACAGCGGCGACTGCTCACTCGCATATAATATCAGGGAGAAAATACGAATCGACTACTTTCGCAAACGCGGGTGAAACCGCCGAAATAGTTTGAAAATGGGGCGCGCGGGCGGGGGGGGGGGGGGGGGGGGGGGGGGGGGGGGGGGGGGGGGACAGAGCCCCAATTGTCTCGGCCCCAGCTTCCCCAGAGGCATAAATATTCATCACAATGCGAGTGGCCCTTGGAAAAATTCCCCGGCTTTCTCCGTCACTCGCGTCGTCGTGCTGAAAGGCACATTGGCAAAACAGGGTCCTGTCATCGGAAAAAGTGTCCCGTCGCGAGCAGGGGGGACGGGGGGCGGGGAGGAGGAGAGGATTAATTATAGACCAGTCCGGCGAGGCGCGACAATGATTTATCAACTCGGAGGAGCCGAGAGCTTATTTTTACAAAGTGTTTAATCAACGCTACAATTATACGCATCTTAGCGCTCGCTCGGTCGGTCGGTCGGTGCGTCGACTTCTATATACATGCGCAAACGTCGTCGCCGCCGCCGCCGCCGCAGCCGCCACCACCTCACAAAGAGAAAAAAAACAAGAGAAATCGGCCGCCGTCATTGTTTGCGTGCGTATGTACATCTGTATCTGTATGCATACATCATGTGTGTCGTCGGAAGTTCTCGCTCGCTCGCGACGCGTATTGGGTGTATGTATGATATAGACACGCGTACCGAGAAGCGAGGAGGAAAAAAGATGTACAAGGGGGAGAGGAAGGAAGATCATGTGGAAGAAAATACCCGGGTTCGTTCTAATCATAGAAAATTCCAAACAGCGACCAAGACGATGACGAGGAGGAAGAGGGTTGGGGCGGGGGGAGTCTGGCACCCCCTCCGTACGCCGTACACACATATACGACCGATTTCACCGAGGGGAGGGGGGAGAGAGTCAAGCCGGTCCGCTGGAAGCTGTGCGTAAGCATCGACGGCTCTATTTGGGGTTGGCTATAAATACGTATCAACCCCTCCCCGCCTTTCCACTTCCCGCTTCCTCCCGCTATCTTTCAATGTCTCACTGTCCCCCCCCCCCCCTCCCCCCCTCCCAACGCACAAGCACGGGTAGCTTCCCTGCACGTTTTTTCTTTCTCTCCTCCGCCCCGCGTCCTTTCACGTTCTACACTGGAAGAAGTATACAGGCTGACGTGTGTATACAACAACGTCGCGAGGGCGGAAAAGGAGAGCGAACCCTCGATTTCTCTTTTTCTCCCCTTCCGGGGCACGTCGGCGCGACGATCGCGGGAAACGCGCATATTTCGGGGGAAATAGCCGACTGAACGTATAGCTATGAGAGCAGTATACGGTCAGCGGGCAGTTAATGGCCAGGGGAGAGAATGGTGGACGGTGCAGGCGTATGTTAATACACGGAGGAGCGGGAGCGTTACAATAACGGCGCCGCGGTGCTGATGCTGCTGGTATATACACCATGGGTACTCTGTCTATGTATGTGTATATTAGACGTCGTCGCTTAGACGCCGCTGCCGCCGCCGCTGCGCATGGTGTATTTCGGGTAAGTGCACGAGAGGCCGCGAAATAACTTCGAAAATAGCCGGTGCGTGTAGGTTGTGTACGCTCTCTCTCTCTCTCTCTCTCTCTCTCTCTCTCTGATATACTCGACTGCCGTGTACGTGTATATAGGATATACATCGTGTATGTGAATATAGCGCCGATCTCTTACGCCTCCGTGTGTACTTACATTTGCTCGTACCCGTTCGTTCGTTCGTTCGTTCATGATGAGAGAGTGAGTAAAGAGAGGAGGAGGCGGAGGACGCGCTCACACACACACACGCATACACACATACACGCGTATAAAACAGAGGGACGGAGGAGGAGAGCGAGAGAAATCGCCCGCGGAGGCCAATGATCTGGGGGGCACCTATATTTCCCCGAAGCAACGAGCGCGCGCGCACTGCCACCGCCGCCGCCGCCGTTGCTCTGGTGCGCATTATTTTAAGAATTCAAGCGCGCCAATGACGCCCTGAGTAGCAACTTATTTTAAAGGCCTCGGCGATATTAACCGGCCACCCTGCGCCGTATGTCTATGTGTGTGTGTGCATTATATTTGTCGTGAGACCGAGAGGGGCCGCATATGCGGAAGAAGGAACGCGCCGATCGAGAATCGGTAGTGCCGATATAATGCCCGATACATACATACATACATGTACGTATAGTAGCTGCTGCTGCTTATACGGATGCCGATGCAAGTACTATATCCTTTTCTCTCTATCGGCCTTATACCTGCTTCGCAAGTGAGTCGTGGGACTCGCCTTTGGTGCGCGCTCTCTCTCTCCCTCTCTCTCTCGTGTGTTTAATAATGCGAGAAAGTTCTGAAGGCGCGCCTCCTCCTACCCTGTGCGCGAGCTTATGTATAATACGTATGTGTGTGTGTGTGTGTAAGTGTGGGGTACTCTGCAGCTACCTCCTCCTCCTCCTCCTTCTCACCGCGAGCTGAGCATTGATTTTTGTCGTTGGTTCGCCGTACGGTGTTTGTAGGTCTGAAACGGGGGCTCGACTCCTGCGCTATGAACCGATGTATAATGGGCCCCGCGGAGAACTAGTGTATGATAACGGGGGACGGTTTGTTGACTGTTCTTACTGGTTTTTTTTTCTTTTCTTTTTTTTTCTTTGCTGGTGGTTGGAGAAATTTCTGCAGCTCCAGTTGAGTTGGGAAATTCGCTCGGCCGATCCATCGATCGGTATTTGGGGATTTTTTGCGTGACCCAGTTTCGGGGAATTTGCGATCGATCGACGTGTCGTTTGCTAATGTGGTTTTCAGTTGATTGTTTTTTTTTTATTATCCATGTGATTGCTCTTTCGAAAATTTTAATGCTGTGTGTGGTCTTGCTAAACATACCCTGCGCGACTAAAAATACACGTATTCCCAAAATCAATATCGAACCAGTGAAATAGGGAGTTTCTCTGTACAGACTCGTCTACATTTCAAATTCGATCGCCAACACTGTTCAAATAGCACTGCTCATCCCGTAATAATTTTTACATCGATTTAGACATTTTCGCTCTCGTGTTTATTATTCAAAACACGCACGTGCCTTCCTGTCAAGTGTCGGGAAGGTAGATATAACGTGACCTAATTTTAAATTTCGTTTTTAAGAGATTAAAATAGCGAGTTTGTTTATTTTGCTTATGGTTCAAGGAGAAAAAAATATACGTAAAATCGAAGGTTGATTCAAAAATAAAATATTGAATCGTTATGAAAGTGTGTATTGAACGATTTAAAAATTTTCTGTGTACATGCGAGTAATTACACAAAAACTTATTTGGTATATAGTTCAAAAAACATAATTAGAATATACATTTTTTTTATGTCCTTGGAAAAGATCTGTTTCTATTTCCATCACTCTGTAATAGATTAAAACAATTATAGTTATTCTTAAAAGCTAACGTGGCAAATTTGTGTGGGACCACTTTTTAAAATTGGCATATTGACTGGAAAAAAAGATTATTTTATTTGGTCTCTCAAATGGATTATGAAAAAATATTGGATATGTATTTTTTATTTTTGTACAAATAAAAATTGACGTCAATAGAGCAGGTGAAAGTTCATGAATGGAAAATGCATCACGTCACAATCTTATTTACGCTACTGCAAATTCACGAAAAAAAGTCGAAATCCAAAACTTATCTGTCAATCAAATGAATCAAATCCCGGGAAAAGAGCTTTCGAATACGACTTGTGAAGCCAAAAAATAATATTTGGTGAATTGTGATATTAAAATTATTTTTTGATTCAAAAAATCTTCCAAGAACATTTTGTGCTCTTTATTTTACGAATTTTTTGACTGTTGAGAGGCTGTAGCTACAAAAAGTAACTGTGAAAGAAAGTAAATTTGTTAAATATTAAAAAGTTGTTGACACAATTTTCTATGGTTTCAAAAAGTATGTAACGTTGGCTTTTCGGGGCCCCATAATATTTTTCTTTCATCACATTAGCAGCACAAAAAAAAAAGATTGATTATAAATGCGCGCAAAAAAATTGATGAAATTTTATTTAGTTCCATTGTAAAATGGATGATTTTTTGTGGAATGGCTCGTATATGAAATTATTTTCTATTCTCAGCTCAATTCTAGTTTCAATATCATGATGTAAGTATTATCTGGTATCCAGGGATTGCTTCATTTTTCTTGTTACCATTGGCAAATAAATAGGATGAAGAATATTTTCTTTCAATACTAAAGACTTCTATACTCAGAAAAATCGACGACAACAATATAAACTAACTGATTTATTACGAAGCAGCGAAATATAGATTTTATTTCTCGCCAACAGGTGAACAGGTGTGTAGATAAGAAAAAATTTTATTATCGTATTGGAGAATTGCTAATTAATTAGAAAATATTTATGAGATAATAATTAGGTGGTCCTGTAAAGTTCAGTCATTGCGTTTACACTTGAGTTACACTTTTGGAACTGTTGCAGCAATGCGGAAGTTCTTGCGCAAGTTTTAAGAAACACGTTCGCGAATGCAGATAAAGAAAATAAGGCTGATATAAAATATGTAGATATACCTGCGTACGTGCTAAAGTGGAGGTATTCATCGGTTGCCACATATCGGTCACATTTTTAATTTCTAACGCTAGTTGGAATTGAAAATTGTGCTATCCATCGAGTAACCATTGTTGTCTCAGAATTTCTATATTTTATTACAAACAAATCATTATTGTTCGAATATACCATGGCTTTTAAATATATTTCTAGATAAAATGTCGGTTTCTTGTTGTACTTTTGAAGAATTAGTTGTTATGAAAAATCAAAACTAACATCATACATAAATCATAAAGTAAATACGATGTGTGAGAAAACATAGTTTTTTGTAACATAATTTAATAATTTGTTTCATGAAAATATTGATCAATGATTATCGATGACACTTTGTTTATTTGTATGATTACAACTAAGATCCTCAATAATGGGGCCATCTACCGTATTTGTCCATACGGTACATCACAAATGCTTACAAACGATTCAGTATCCTAACGGAATATTTTTCATGTTTATAACGAAACCAAAATATCACGAGAGCCCGTAGTTTTTTCACCCGAGCCATAAATAAGTCGTAATATTCAAACAAAAAACGCGATAATATGAATTCGAGTGATGATAAATATAATGTACGCTTCTCCGCACCAAACGAGGAACACAAATCTAAACAGGAAGAGCCAAAACTGCGCCTCGAAACCTCGAGCCCTTTGTGACGCGTGGGCTCGCGTCTAAATATAAAATAAAGTCCGTATATAAATGTTACCCCTTCGACGTGGATAAAAACTACCCATGGGTCTGGTTAAAAGAGAAGATCATCCCAGCACTTGGATACAGAAATATAAATCATGAAAAGTAGATTAATCGCACGAAATCACATCGATCGACGTGTGTAAGAGTCAAGCAGAGTGAGCATTGTGCTATGTCAATACACATACAGAGCAAAGCATGTATCTATACGTGTACACTGGAAGGAAGCAAAGACGCATGCGCCTGGCATGGCATTATCGGAGTACGCTGTGTACCCAGAGCTTTAAGTGTATACACAGAAAAGCTCTCCGTAATCGCCGGTGCAGTTGACTTTTTTCACGGCAATCGACTGTAAATCATCGGCAAATATCAACAAGCTGTTACAGTACGGAGAAAGACTTAATCACCGTATTGGCTTCTTTGGTGAAAATTCTTTTTTTTTTTTTTTTCCCAGAACGCGACGATTCCTTGTTTTGGATTTTAAAGAAATTCGTGCGTCGCTTCGAGTTTCGTGCGATTGTGCGCGCGACTCGAATATTATCTAGAAATTTAATGCGCGTTATCAGAAGTCAAATAAAAATTATTTTTTCCGTATCGGCCAATAGAGGAAACGCGTTCGCCTTATCGGCCTCTAGCGCGAGCGCGTCATTGATTTTTCACCTTCGAAAAATTATTTTTATCGACTTGCATGACAACGGGCTCATTATTTTTTCAGCTCATGCTCGAGTAAAATACAGAAATCGAGCGTATTGATTTTCTGCGGGCCGATTATCGTGCATCATTGCTGCGGTTGTCTTGCTTGGTGTTTTGTGTTTTTTTTTTACAAAAATCTGTGCTCAAAACTGCGACAATTAAAAAGAAAATAAAGCCTTTCAAATAAAATTGTGATGTATCCCTTACTCTTTTCATTTTTTGTTATTTTCGATCACACAAGGAAAAATTTTTATTGAACAGCAGCGAGATATAAATTTCGTAAAATTATAAATCTTTTATCAACTGTCGTATTTTACACCTTCCACGGGAATTTGATTATTTTATCTGCGATTGTATTTCTGTTCATGATATTCGATGCGTTATTCAGTAGTTTTTTCGTTTAAAAATATTCTTTGCTTATTTTGTATGTAAACAAAATCCATCTATGTAGATATCACTTAATTTTTTACTAGGCTGTTTTTTATTTTTTTTTAATTGTTCCACCTAAACAACATGATATCTTAGTGAAAGTATGCTTGCTCTTGTTTCGTTGCCATAACAAGTAAGACCATTAAATATACCAAGGATTTTTAAAATATTTTCTCAGTATGATACATTTTTCCTTCAATGAATCAAGCAAATTCATAATAAATCCAGTCCAACGATGTTATAAGAAGTACATAGAGTACTGGGATCAAAGTCAGCAAAACGATGCGCCGCCGCGCGTCCACCAAGTAGATACATGCCGAGTGTGGTAAGACAGGTCTGTATCTACTTGTTTGCACGCACACAGACGCAGCGTTTTTATCATCTCGCTCATTCGAATCGCATTTTTTCCATCCAGCCGTGCATTTGGACTTTCGTAATTGTTGCCTCCATTATTCATCAACCGTGGACGTTGATCGAACAATATTTTAGCGTATACAATACGTTTTTTTTTTTTTTATTTTGTAATTTTTCACGAAATTGAAAAAACCGCAACCGACATAATGTAACCGACTCGTTGTTTCCAATTCACTTTGGACTGCTGGGATATTTGAATACGTAACGCGACCCATTACGAAATAGACGCGTTACGAAACAAAGACAATTTTCAAGAACAAAATGAATCATGACTATTTTGACACGGCGCACAGTCGTGCGGCCGAATATAGAGAGGGAGGGGATATAATATATATATTATACGCATAACTCTCTGTGTACATGTATCACGGACAGGCTGCGAAAGACAGTCGACTATTTGTAAAGGCTGTATTAGCTCGATACACGCGTGCCTGTGTACATGTATTGCATATATATATACAGTGTAGGTGACGCGTTTCTTTTACCATTCCAGCTGGAGTCACTGATAAGAAAAGTGGTCTCTCTCGCTCGCGCGCGCACGGGGTCCCTCCGTGCTCGCGAGGAAAGCTAATCGCCGACCCGCGCCGCGCTCGGTATGAGTCTCTCTTTTCTCGGTATAAACTCACACACGCATAAACACGCGGGCGAGTGGCGTACGTGCGCCCATGTGCCGTTGTCCGAATCAAGCATCCCGGGGCATACAAGTAAGTAGTTCCTCGTTTCACAAACGTATACTGCACTACGCACTTTGTAAGCCGGTGAAATTATTTTGTACGTCGCTCCAGAGGATACAATTTCCCATATACTGCGGGGTTCGAATCCTTACTGATGGCCGACCATAATATAACGCCACCGGCGCCGTTCGAGGGGGGGCCGTTCACTTTCTAAGTAAATATTTGTCGATAAAATTCCCGGCTCGTTTCACGATTATTATGATCACGTTGTATGTAATATGCGGCTTGAGCTGAACTCTGCATGAGAAATGACCGTTTACTGCCATACATAATAATACATGTATAATATGCGATCGGCAGTTTTATCGGAAATTCAAATTCGTCGTCGGACACCTCGGTTATTTATTTATTTATTTATTTTTTTTTCGTTTGTTTTTTTCATGTGACGCGCGTTAAAGATCCTTATGTGTCCATTTGTTCTGCATTAAACTCCATTTTGGATGCAAAACAGGGGCTTCATGTGTGCACTGGCGATCCTACGCCCGAAACCATCACAGATAAGATCGTCGATCGGAGCATATGCATATTAGACGCATTACCGCGCATCGGACGGTTATAGTTGCAGGACAAAAACTTCCAAATGAGGGTAAAAAGAAGATCCCGTGAGAGATACGAGCTGATCCGGCCCTATGCGGGTAATCGATGCGCATGAAGGATAAACAAAAATTCGTCCGTACCTCCGTCGTCGGCTCAATGAGAAGTATTTAAGTGAACGTTGACCCGAGCGGAATCCATATACCCAATACTCATCGGTTCTCAACTTTGTGCGTCGAAAACATCGTTCGCTAACCCATCTTATTCCTTCCTTCCCAGCGGCTCTCTCCCGCTGCGTCCAGCTCCCAACCACGTCAAGTCGAAACTCCATTAGTAGAGGGAGATGGAGAGCCTTTGGCTAATTTCACGAAATCACACGTGCTGGGCTCCCGAATAAAACGCGGTATAAATAGTCGTCGCCGTCTCTCTATTCCGGAATAACCGAACGAGCAAAGGAGGAAAAAAAAAAAAAGGAAAAAAAGAGGAGAACCTCACCGTTGGCCATAAACTCTCTGTTTTCTTACTCATGCAGTCGTCCTCCTCCCCCTCCTCCGCGCGCAATGTTCTATTTCCACTTGAAACATTCTCATGCGCGTATTTATTTCATACTTCCTTCTCCTTGTGTGTGTGCGTGCTTATGTTGTTTTTGTTTTACCCTCTCTTTCGAGAGCTGCGTTTCTTTCAAGTTCCTCCCGCAGAAGAAGGCAACTCCAGATGAGAATTTTTCCTCGGTACCATACGCGCCTAATAATAGTCCGCGGCAGCGCCTTCGCGAGGGTCTCTCGAGAAAGAATCATCAGCCTCGTCATCACCAACGGCGCCGATAACATGCACTTGTAATGCCATATGTATGAGCTTCCATACTGAGGCCGTGAAAAAAAAAAAGAGGGTTACTGGATTTTCGTACTGGAATATGAAATAACTGAGCTACCGTCGATTGATCTCACTCGAAGGCTTTCCGCGATAATACTGCAGCTGCACGCTATATATATATACGCACAGAGAGCTCGAAAAGTCGACAGATAGAAAGAAAGAAAGAGGGAGGGAGGGAGCAGGAGGGGAGAAAAAGTCAAAGCGCAATCAAGTGAGCTCACCTTGCCCCACTTGCGCAACAACAACAGCACACACCACGCTGCGATTGCGGCACGCTTTAATATGTACATACGTATAATACAAAGTCGTCCTCCCTCCCTCCCTCTCTCCTAACTTAAATACGCGTCGTTGTTGTTGTTGTTGTTGTTGTTCCTCGGTCTCATTCTCACTTTAATTTTTTTTGTTGTTTCTTCCACCAAAACAGCCACACAATTGACGTTTTTTTTCCTCCTCCCAATCCAACAACGATAATACACACAGCCAACTCCCCTTGTGCGACGAGAAACCCAAATTATTAACTGTATAACGCTACATGAATAAATAAAAGTGGGAAAACCGATCGATCCCTTCCTCTCTCCCTCCCTCCCGCCCTGTACGACAGGCCACATTACAAGCTCCCTCTCTATCTCTCCCCCGCGCACTTAACTCCCATCAGTCCCTTACTTACTTTCTGCATGCATGTATGTATACATTATACGTATAGGTATATATACACGTGTAGCACACGGGCTATCTCTCCCCCAGAGGCGTGCAAGTGCCGGTGCACTATACTCTTGCGTATATGTATGAGTAAAGAAACGCGGGAGAGAGAGAGACCGAGCTGCACAACAGGAACGACGACAGTGGAGGCAGTGGCGACGGTCGCGGCGACGCCAACGAGAGGAGGAGGAGGAGGAGGAGGAGAAACGTAAGGGCGAAGGAAGCCCGATAAGAGAGCCGGAGCCAAGTGGAGGAGGAAAGGAAAGGAGGCCTCCGCGTGCCGGCGCGCCGTACGCAAATCGTTAATGTCTCCCTACTCCCTCGCTCTCTCGGGCGCGCGCTCGCTCTGTCTCTCCCACGAGCCGATGACAGAGAGAGAGAGAGCAGAGGGTGGCTCATCATATACCTATGTAGGTAGGTGCGCGTGCATCGGCTCCGGTATATATATAGGAAGTGCTGGGGCGAACTTCTCTCCCTCCGAGGATCTCTCCGAGGGGAAGGGGAGCGAAGGAGTATTATAGGTGCACACGGCCCGAACTTGCGCTCGTGTGCATATTATATACATGACTACTGCAGGGGTTCACAAAGTTTC
>JAPYYV010011552.1:0-17978 GCA_030522625.1 Copidosoma aretas | reverse complement strand
ACCCGAAAAATGCGGTTTTTGAGCCAAAAAACCGTTTTTTTCGATTTTTGGACTTGTTCCACCACTTTTAAAAATCTGAAAAAATTCAGAAACATTTTTAGCATAAAAATAGATAACATATATTTTTTCTAGCCCATCCATTTTTTTGTTTTTTTTTTAAATGTATTTTTAAAATTTCAAACGTTTGTGAAATTTTTAATTCATGGCTAAAAATTCTGAAAAAATTCATACCTTTTTCCAATATAAAAATACATCACTGTGGATTTTTACAGATTGTTTCATTATCTCTGAGCCGAGAAAATAAAAAAAAAACCAAAAAACACTAAACAGTTTTTTTTGAGCCTAGATTTGCACATTTTGGTCTGAAAACTAGTACATAGTCATCATTTTTCATGTCAAATATGCTTGAATTTTTTCGACCAGATCCCTTCAAAGGCAGTTTTCACTATCTTAACCGGCTAGACCCTTTATATTTTCTTTTGATTCTTTTGGTTCTGGTAAGCCAAAGTGTTTACAAGACGTGTCATTAACTTGCAAAATTCTGTTTAAGTGTAAAAGAGCTTGGTTTACTTTATCGTTTTTAAAATCTTCGGTAATAAATTTTTTTAAAACTAAAACAGACAAGAACTTTTTGCCCAATCCGACCTGCCCTCTCGGTTGCTCACTGGAAAAATACCACGAAAAAAGAAGCAAAAGTTATTTTAAGGGAAGCTTCTTAGAACAAAACAAATAACAAAAGCGACTCGTACACCTTTCCGCGGCAAACGCCTATGATCCAAACCGAACGTTGGAACACTGCTTATCTCCTTTTCCGTACTGTAACGGCGGGAGAACATAAATAAACCGCCCCGAAATGGCAACCGAATCGTGCTATCGTACCAAAGATTGTGGAATCCATAGTTCCACAATCAAGAAAAGGTGTCTTGGTCAAATAAGTAAAAGTTAAAGAGATATGAAATAGAGCAGCTAAGATTTACAATAATAAATAAGATATTAAAAAGTAAGATTTACTTTTCCCTTAAACAAACAGAGATTATAAAAAATTTGCAATATGAACCAAAATTAAACTTGTAGTCAAAATTTAACTACGCAATATACGATTACATTATATGGCACCAAATTTAATTAATTTTTAAGTCGGTCGAAAAAAATTTCCATAACCGGTTTTGACTTCAACAACACGAATTTCGCCGTCTGTGCCAGAAAAAGTTTTAGCAATAGTACCTTTTTCCTAAATATTACGAGGTGCCTGATTATCTATTATTATAACTAAATCTTTAATAATTTAACTAAAATTAGTATTGAACCATTTTTTTTTTGGTAATAAAGTTGGTAAGTATTCTCGGATCCAACGACGCCAGAATGCAACCGCAAAAAATTGCGATAGTTTTCAATGTTCCTTTGGACAAGTAGATTTTCAATCATAGTGTGTGAATTTGACCGCTCCGGACGACATTCCAATTAAAAAATGGTTCGGCGTAATGGCTTCTTTATCGTTAGAGTTAGAGGACGAGAATTGACGGAGTGCTCAACTTCAGCTGATGAAGTTAGTAATGTTGTATCTTTTGGAGCTTGCAATTTCAAAATAACGGACAGTGTGTCTTTAACGCTTCTAATCATACGTTCCCACAATCCTCACATGTGTAATGCAGTGGGCAGAATATAAACGCAAGCAAATTGATTTTTAAAGCAGAGTTAATTTAAATGTTTCTATTTAATGACACTAAAGCGATTTCTAGTTCCTTACTTGCTCTCCTAAAGTTGGTCCCATTATCACTAAATATTTTTTGGGGAAAATCTCTTCTAGCCGCGAATCTTTAGACTGCCATAATAGCTAAATCTGTGTTTAAACTGTGCACTAACTCAATGTGGATCGCTCTTGTAGTTAAACAAGTACAAAAAACTCCCTAACGTTTCTCTCTCCTACGACCGATTGTAACATGCATTGGACCAATGTAATCGAGACTACAAAATGTAAAAGGACAAAGTTTGTAACCTAGACGAAAGTAAGAAAGATCAGCCATTTTTGTAGTTGTGGGGCAAGCTCGTAAAATTTTACAGATAGTACAATTTCCTTTTAAACTTTTCAAAACTCTATGCGCTTTTAAAATCAAATACCTCTGCCTTAATTCACTTAAAACAGTTTCTGTGCCCTTATGGAAGTATTTTTTATGGAAGTCTTTAATTAGTAATTGAGTTAAGGTGTGACTTCCATCCAAAATTAAAGGTTGGAAATTTTCCTGTCCCCCAGGAAAGAACTCAACGCGACCTTTAACTCGCAAAAGATTTACCTTGTCAAAAAACGGATTTACACAAATCAAACGACTATCTTTGGCAATATTTTGCTTATTTTTTGAAGCTGTAATTTCTCTTTCAAAAGAACCAAATTGAATTATTTTTAAACAAAGTTTTTCAGCATTATTCAAGCGTTCTGAATTTAAATATTTATCTTCATTTTTAACCAAAAATCTTTTGCAAGTAGTACATAAAAGGTTGATTTAATTAATTTGAACCAGGAAGAAAATCAAGAAAAATCGGGCAAAAAAGAAGGAAATTCGAGCGTCCCAGAAGGTTCAGACGATTTTTGTAGAGTGAATACTGCTGATTTTTCTAGTGCGTTATTATACACCGTGTCTCACAACAATAAAGAGCAAACGAAAATAAGAAAAAAGGTATTTTCAGAATGTGCTTTGGTCAAGTATTTTTTTTTTTAACTAATTTTGAATGTAAGTGATAAAGTGCAGCCTTGGTTAGAAACATCGCCTGTACATGCCTGACTATTCTTTATCAACATCACTGACAGTGATTCCGTTCATTTATACATAATCATGAGCGGTGCAACAGGCAGTATAAGCATCAAATATTTGATGCACAAGCTAGGCCGTACATAGTAAACGTCAAGCTGGAGATGGCCAGGCATAACGTCATAATGCATCAACCGACTACATGAGCCTGCACTCAGCAATGTTAAGAGATGTTGCAGTGCGTTCTTAATGTTTTAACGGCGCTTCCCTTTTTAAAGAAATTATGATAATTTTAGCCAATCAGTAGGCCCTTTAAGTAACTTAAATTACTAAATCCGAAGCCATCAAGTCCATCGTAACCCAATACGCTCGATTAGCTTTATCAGTGTTTAAGCCAAGCGAGCAATCCCCAGTGACCTAACAGTCTTGCTTGGTTTAACTTTTGTTAATTAGATAAATAATCTAAATCCCGAGCAGTCCATTCCTAGTAACCCAATACTTGCCTGGCTTAACTATGGTTCATTAATTAATTATATCATATGCCATTTTGTCCATCTATTTCAAAGTATAATAACTTATTCTAAGGGAACTAAGTTATTCAATGAGGTCGCTCGCCCAATTATTATATTAATTAACGAACGAGGAAGCTAGCCCAGTAAGTTGCCAAACTTTTCTTGCTTGAATAATCATAAATTTATTAATTGAACGATAGAACGGGCGAGATTATTGGAGTACTAAGCTCCCTTTGAATAAGTTATTATTCATTGAATAATATGATTGACTAATCAACATATGATTTTTTTTAAATAATTATTGTACAGCCAAGTAAGCATATTAAGTTAGTAGGGATTACGTGTTTGATATTTTGATTTTAACCAATAATCAATAATCAAGCAGAGACAATCTATTGGGTCACTAGGGATTGACTGCTTGGCATATAAATTAGAAAATAATAGACTCTAGTAAAGCCAAGCAGGCGTATCTTCTATTCTACATGTTTTTTTCAGATTATGATCGATCAAATAATAATTCTCATAGTCTAACTTTCCAATAAAAACGACAGATACAGAGTTAATATTGATAGAAGTCACGGATTTCGGTAGAGTAACATTGACAGGCGACGCCAAGTACAGCCAACAAACGATTCGTTCGGCAAGTGCGCAAACGTTCAGGCTGATGGTGTGCAAGGTTTATGTTGCGTATAATATTTTCGACTTTAAAGATAGCGCATCGTAGTGTATTTTAATGATGTAAGACTTACTTTATTCTTATCAAGAGAGATAAATACAGATCTATAAATTATTTATAACCTTCTTGCAGGTACTTACAGGCACTTAAGAGTACTTGCGGGCACTTAGGGGTGCTTGCAGGTAATAAGGGGTACTTGCGGGTACTAACGGGCACTTGGGGTACTTGCGGGTACTTTCGGTAACTTCCGGGCACTTAACGGTATTTGCGGATACTTAGGGATACTTGCGGGTACTTACAGTCACTTAGCGGTGCTTTAGGGTACTTTTGGGTACTTCTGGGCACTTAGGGTACTTGCGGATACTTGCGGCTACTTCCGGGCAATTAGCAGTACTTCCGGGCACTTATGGGTACTTGTGAGTACTTTAGGGCACTTGGGGTACTTGCAGCTACTTGCGGATACTTCCGGGCACTTATCGGCACATGCGGTTGCTTAGTGGTACTTGCGGGTACTTCCGGGCACTTAGGGCACTTTGGGGTACTTTCGGGTACTTGCGGATACTGTCGGGCACTTAGCGGTACTTGCGAATACTTAGGGGTACTTGCGGGTACTTCTGGGCACTTTGGGTACTTAAGGGTAGTTCCGAGCACTTACAAACACTTACGGGCACTTTCGCGCACTTCCGGATACTTGCGGACAGTTGGGGTACTTGCGGATACTTCCGGGCACTAAGGAGTACTTGCGGGTACTTACGGGCACTTGGGGGTACTTCGGGCACTTCCGGGTACTTATGGGTACTTATGGGCACTTAGGGGTACTTGCGGGTACTTAGGGGTACTTGCAGGTACTTACGGGCACTTCCGGGTACTTGCGGTTACTTCAGGAAACTTGGGGTACTTGCGGGTAGTTCCGGGCACTCACAAAAACTTACTGGCACTTTCGGGCACTTCCGGGTACTTGCGGGCACTTCCGGGTACTTACGGGCACTTGGAGATACTTGCGGGTACTTTCGGGAGCTTAGCGGTACTCGCGGGTACTTTCGGGTACTTCCAGGCAGTTCCGATCACTTGACGCAAGTACCCGGAAGTGCCTGCAAGTACCCCTAAGGGCACGGAAGTATCCGCCAGTACCCGCAAGTACCTCCAAGTGCCCATAAGTACCCGGAAAGGCCCGGCGGTACCCGGAAGTGCTTGAAAGGGCTCGTAAGTGTTTGTAAGTGCCCGGAAGCACCCGCAAGTACCCCAAGTGTTCGAAAGTACCCGCAAGTACCTGAAAGTTCCCAATAGTACCCGGAAGTGCCTAAAAGTGCATGTAAGTGCCCGGAAGTACCTGCAAGTACCCCAAGTGCCCGTTAGTACCCGCAAGTACCCCTTAGTAGCCACAGTACCCTTAAGTGCCCGCAAGTACCCCTTAGTGCCCGTTAGTACCTGCAAGTAGGTTAAAAATAATTTATCGATCTGTATGTATCTCTCTTGATAAGAATAAAGTAAGTCTTACATCATCAAAACACACTACGATGCGCTATCTTTAAAGTCGAAAATATCATACGCAACATAAACCTTGCACACCATCAGCCTGAACGTTGGCGCACTTGCCGAACGAAACGTTTGTTGGCTGTACTTGGCGTCGCCTGTCAATGTTACTTTACTGAAATCCGTGATTTCTATCAATATTAACTCTGTATCTGTCGATTTTATTGGAAAGTTAGACTATGAAAATTATTATTCAATCGATCATAATCTGAAAAAAACATGTAGAATAGAAGATACGCCCGTTCGGCTTTACTAATGTTTATTAATTTTCTAATTTATATACCAAGCAGTCAATCCCTAGTGACCCAATAGACTGTCTCTGCTTGATTATTGATTATTGATTGAAAAATCAAGATACTAAACACGTAATCCCCACTAACTCAATAAGCTTACTTGGCTGTACAATAATTATTTTAAAAAAATCATATGCTAATTAGTCCATCATATTATTCAATGAATAATAACTTATTTAAAGGAATCTTAGAACTCCAATAATCTTGCCCGTTTTATCGTTGAATTAATAAATTGATAACTATTCAAGCAAGAAAAGTTTGGCAACTACTTACTGGGCTAGCTTCCTCGTTCATTAATTAATTCAATGATTGGGCGAGCGAACTCATTGGATAACTTAGCTCCCTTAGAATAAGTTATTATACTTTAAATAATAAGATGAACTAAATGGCATATAATATAATTTATCAATGAACAATAGCTAAGCGAGGCGAGAGTATTGGGTTACGGGGAATGGACTGCTCGGGATTTTGATTATTTATCTAATTAACAAAAGTTAAACCAAGCAAGACTGTTAGGTCACTGGGGATCGCTCGCTTGGCTTAAACAATAATAAAGCTAATCAAGCGTATTGGGTTACTATGGACTTAATGGCTTGGGATTTAGTGATTTAAGTTACTTAAAGAGCCTGACTGGCTAAAATTATCATAATTTTTATAAAAAGGGAAATAGTGCAAATTGCGCCGTTAAAACTTTAAAAACGCACTGCAACATCTCTTAACATTGCTAAGTGCAGGCTTATGTAGTCGGTTGATGCATTATGACGTTTTGCCTGCCCATCTCCAGCTTAACGTTTACTTTTTGCAGCCTAACTAGTCCATCAAATATTTGATGCTGATACTGCCTATTGCACCGCTCATGGTTATGTATAAACGAACGGAATCACTGTCAGTGATATTGATAAAGAATAGTCAGGAATGTACAGGTGATGATTCTAACCAAGGCTGTTCTTCATCACTTACATTTAAAATTGGTTGAAAAAAAAAAGTACTTGACCAAAGCACATTCTGAAAATACCTTTTTTCTTATTTTCGTTTGCTCTTTATTGCCCTTTCCAGTCAGCACTTGTTTGTGAGACACGGTGTATGAAAGAGAATTCTATGAATTTTCAAGGATCAATTTATCTTTGCATTGGCGGAAAAAAGAGAGGCTAATAAACCACCGGCTTGAACTATTCAAAGTATCTACAGCTAATCTAGTAGCTTTGTCGGCAGAATTTTCTTGCGATGGAATCCATTTCCATTCTAAAATGTCAGTTTTTTCGAAAATTTCTCCCAAACGGTTTGAAACAAAAACTTCTTTTATATGTGAGTCGGAGGAAATCCAGTTTAACACGATCTAAGAATCACACCGAAAATAATTCCGGTTGATCTTAAAAGAATGTTCCTTCATAACTAAATCGGCTAGCCTAACCGCTAGTAACGCGCCTTAAAGCTCTAAACGAGGTATCGTCGTCGGTTTGAGCGGGGAAACACGGCTTTCAGAAATTATAGATGCAGTGTAAAGATCTCCGTTAAAAAGCCCGAATCTCTAATAGGCAACAGCAGCAAAAGCTTGAGAGCTTGCGTCGGATAAAACGTGGAATTTAGTAGAAAGATTTTGGGAGTTAATAAGTTTGTAGCATCGAGGTACTTTACAATTTTCCACAATTTTTAATTCGTTTAACCAATCACTCTAAGATTAAAACTCTGCATTAGCTAAAGGTTGATCCCAAGAAATGCCGCTTTGCCAAATTTTTCTCATGAGCATACGTGCTTGAATTAAAAAGGGGCAAGAAATCCCAGAGGGTCAAAAATAGACATAATAATGCTTAAAAATCCACGTTTTGAAGGCCTTTGTTTCCCTGGAAGTAAATCATCCTTGATTTTTTTACTTGTGAAATTGAAAGTTCACGCATCCGAGTCAGTTAACCACTGCAAGCCGAGGACCCGTTCTTGATTTCCCTTGAAAATACCTAATATTTCAGAATTTTGCCCTCTTTTAAAAATGGAATGCAAAACTTGTAGCTCGTTCCTCGCCTAACCATGCATCTCCCAATTCGCAACTTTATTTATTTCTGTAACTTTTTTAATGCGTTTAGTAGCTTCTTCGACAGAATCAAAGCTTTCTAAGATGTCGTCCATGTAAAAATTTTGAACATTAATCTCGGCGGCTTTTGGAAATGAGTAACTTAGGATTTTAGCATTTTCATTTTTAATGAATAGCGCGGAAGCCGGAGATGATTTTGCTCTAAATAAAGGAGAAGACAATACATATTCTTGAGGATCAATAGATCTGTTTCTCCCCCTCCACAAGAATCTCTGATCGTCTCTGTCCTCCGAAAGAATTTTAATTTTCAAAAACATATCCCGCATATCTCCCTTATAAGCGATAAAGCCTTGCCTAAAACGCATTGTGACGCCAAAATGATTTTCCAATAAGTCCGGACCGGGCAATAACGAATTATTAAAACTAATCGAACTTGATTTCGCAGCAGCATCAAAAACCAGTCGAACTCGACCTGGTTTATTTTGATTTTTTACACTAAAGTGAGATAAGTACCATGTAGGATTTTTCGGAGGAAAAAGAGCTTTTTCTGCGATACCAAGTTCAAGTAAACGGTCCATTTCATTTTAATAAGTATCAGAAAATTAAGGATCGCTGTCTAACTTTTTTTCTAATAAAAATTATCGGCGAAGAGCATTTAAACGACTATTTGGGATTTCACTTAAATTATCCTTCCAAAGAAGTCCAATTCCCCATCTACCTTCGAAGTATTTGCTTGTATTTTCTAAAATACTCAAAGCTCTCTCGACATCTGAACTGACTTTTGAAAATGAACTAACTCCTAAAGCATCTAGAGCAAAATAGTTTTTTACTTCCTCATGCAAAGCGTCATTGTTGTTTACTGCACTGCAAATTGACGTGACAAATTCAGTATTAATTTCTTTGACATATCCGTGGATCGATAATCTGAGTTGACATTTAGATAGGAATAGAGAGCCATTATATAAATCAATAAACTCTCTACACAAAATGAGATTGATATGTTTTCGTCCAAATATTAAATCTGGTGTGGTCGAATAAGGAAGTATCTTAAAGCCAGATTTATTTTCGCAATAGTCAGTAATTTTTTCAGCAAACTTTAAAAAGGAAGAGAAAGATCTCCTATAACCAGTACATTTTTCGAATCATAAGAAACAGTGAAACTTTCGATTTTAAAATTCGATATCTCGTTTACGAACACCTTGTGACCAACAGTACTTAAGTTAGCCTCAATAGAATTGCGCAAAGCTCCAATTTTATTGATTATTTTAGAACTAACAATAGTAACGGTTGACCCTTCATCTAAAAATGCATAAATATTCAAAGAATTTTTGGACCAATAATGCGAACGGGTAAAAATTTCAAAAGAGGTTGGGAAGCTGGTCACAAGGTATTTTTATTGATCGAAGATACAGTATTGGTAATAGTATGTTCGGGTGCAGATGCAAAGGACCTTTGGCCCACTTCGTTTTGAGCTTTTTTATTCAAATTTTGGTTTGAAATTTGTTTATGCAAAATGTCATAGTGTTTCAGCTTGCAAAAGCTGCATCTATTCTCTGATTTACAATCGGGTCGCGAATGACCTTTCTCTAGGCAATTAAAACGTATATGAAGCTTCCTTGCAAGCTTCCATCTTTCATAAAAAGATTTTTTTATCCAATCTCTGCAAGCCTCTGTTGCGTCACCCTTACGGCCGCACAAAGTACAATGCAAACTTCCAGCTTGTTTACTAAAAGATGCGGTTACTTGAGCACTTGCAGTGAAAGAAGAACTAGATTTTAAAGCTTGATGTTTTAATGTATTTTTAGACGGTATGTTCGTCGCATTCACAGAATTTTTCAAATTAAAAATTCCGAAAGACGAGCCGACTGAAGTTTCCGCGAAGAAAAAATAACTTAAAATCTCTGAGCCTTTTCACGGTCTTGTGCATCTGCGAAACGAGCGTAATCTCGAAGCAAAGAATTGGGAATTTTATATAATACTTCATTTAATAATTTCGGACTATTTAAATAGCCGAACTGTTTCAGAGCTTTCATCGCTTCGACTGAATTTTTTAAAATTGACGCGAAGACAACAAGATCGGTACTCTCAATATTGAGGCTGGGAAAATTTTTCATCTCCAAAACAATTTTTTCTACGATAACAATCTTGGTACCAAAGCGTGACTCTAAGGAACAGGAACATTCTTTTAAGATCAACCGAAAAAATTTTTGGTGTGATTCTTAGATCGTGTTGAATTAAATTTCCTCCGACTCACAAATAAAAGACGTTTTTGTTTCAAACTGTTTGGTAGAAATTTCCGAAAAAACTGACATTTCAGAATGGAAATGGATTCCGTAGATTAGCTGTAGATACCTTGAATAGTTCAAGCCAGTGGTTTATTAGCCACTCTTTTCTCCGCAAATGCAAAGATAAATTGATCTTTAAAAATTCAGAAAATTCTCTTTTATATTATAACACATTAAAAAATCAGTACTATTTACTCTACAAAAATCGTCTAAACCTTCTAAAACGCTGAAATTTTTTCTTTATTGCCCGATTATTCTAGATTTTCTTCCTGGTTTAAATTAATTAAATTAACCTATTATGTACTACTCGCAAAAGATTTTTGGTTGAAAAATGAAGTTAAAATTTTAAATTCAGAACGCTTAAATAATGCTGAAAAACTTTGTTTAAAAATAATTCAATTCGGTTCTTTTAAAAAAGAAATTACAGCTTTAAAAAAAAAGCAAAATATTGCCAAAGATAGTCGTTTAATTTCTGTATATCCGTTTCTTGACGAGGCAAATCTGTTGCGAGTTAAAGGTCGCGTTGAGTTCTTTCCTGGGGGACAGATAAAATTTAAACCTTTAATTTTGGATGGAAATCACACCTTAACTCAATTACTAATTAAAGACTTCCATAAAAAATACTTCCATAAGGGAACAGAAACTGTTTTAAATGAATTAAGGCAGAGGTGTGGATTTTAAATGTGCGTAGAGTTTTAAAAAGTTTAAAAGGAAATTGTACTATTTTAAAAATTCTACGAGCTTTCCCCCTCAACTAAAAAAATAGCTGATCTTCCCTACTTTTTTCTAGGGTGCAAACTTCGTCCTTTTACCTTTTGTGGTCTCGATTACTTTGGTCCAATGCATGTTACAATCGGTCATAGGAGAGAGAACCGTTGGGGAGCTCTTTTTACTTGTTTAACTACAAGAGCGATCCACATTAAGTTAGTGCACAGTTTAAACACGGATTCAGCTATTATGGCAGTCCAAAGATTCGCGGCTAGAAGAGGTTTTCCCAAACAATATTTAGTGATAGGACCAATTATAGGGGAGCAAGTAAGGAACTAGAAATCGCTTTAGTGTCATTAAATAGAAACATTTAAATTAACTTTGCTTTAAAAAATAAATTTGCTTGGGTTTTCGATCCGCCCACTCCATCACACATGAGAAGATCGTGGGAACGTATAATGTGAAGCGTTAAAGATACACTATCCGTTATTTTAAAAAATCAAGCTCAAAAAGAGGAAACATTATTAACTTTATTAGCTAAAGCTTAGCACTCTGTCAATTCTCGTCCTCTAACTTATGTCTCTCTTGACTCAAACGATGAAATAGCTCTTACTCCAAACCATTTTTTAATTAAAACGTCGTCCGGAGCGGTCAAATTAACACACTATGATTTAAAATCTACTTGTCCAAAGAAACAGTGGAAACTAGCGCATGTTTTTGCAGACGCATTCTGGCGTCGTTTAATCCGAGAATACTTACCAACATTATTACCAAGAAAAAAATGGTTCAATACTAATTTTAGTTTAAATATTGGAAATTGAGTTATAATAATAGATAATCAGGCACCTTGTAATATTTGGAAAGAAGGTATTATTGTTAAAACTTTTCCTGGCAAAGATGGCAAAATTCATGTTGTTGAAGTCAAACCGCTAATGAAAATTTTATTCGACCGACTCCAAAATTAATTAAATTTGATGCCATATAATGTAATTGTATATTGCGTGGTTAAATTTTTACTACAAGTTTGATTTTGTTTCCATTTTAAAATTTTTTATAATCTCTGTTTGTTAAAGGGGAAAAAAAAAGTTACTATTTAAAATCTTATTTATTATTGTAAATCTTAGTTGCTTTATTTAATATCTCGTTAACTTTTACTGATCAGACAAAGACACCTTTTCTTGATGGTGGAACTATGGATTCCACAATCTTTGGTACGATAGCACGTTTTGGTTGCCATTTCGGTGCCGATTTTTCATTTTATCCCACCGTTACAGTACGGAAATAATATACGCAGTATTCCACACGTTCGGTTTGGAGCATGGGCGTTTGCCGCGAAAAAGTGTCCGAGTCGCTTTTGTTATTTGTTTGGTTGCTAAGGAGCATTCTTTAAAATAACTTTCGCTTCATTTTTCGTGGTCTTTTTCCATTGAGCAACCGAGAAGGCAGGTTGAATTAGGCAAAAAGTTATTGCCTGTTTTAGTTTTAAAAAACGCGTCTTAAAAGTGAATAAAAGCTGTTTATCAAGTTATTTTTGAATCCACATTAATTATTTGAATTAATTAAGAACATTTTGGTGACCGTGACAGGGCTTCTAAACCTTTCGGAGTCAGAATCCCGTAAAAGTGCGGTTAAAATAACAAAAAAAGTATGCTATCGAGACGTCGCTCTCCTGCGGTTCATTGCGCCCATCTGTCCCAGCGCGCCCGTCCTGGTGCCGTCGTCGTCGATGCCGTGGTCGCTGATCACGCGCTTGCGGCCAACGTTGTTCTGCCGCCGAGACAGGGCGCTCGCCCCGCCCAGCGCGCACGTCTTGCACAGCGTGTCGGTCCTGGTGCCGACGCCGTCAATGCCGTGGTCGCTGATCTTGAGCTTGCGGCTGACGACGTTCTGCTGCCGAGACAGAGCGCCCGCCTCATTGTTCCCGATGCTAAAGCTCTCGGTGAGGTGCTTGCGGCTGTCGTCTTGCCACCAAGGCGTCGTGCGGCCGTCCAGCGCACCTGCCCTGCTTAGCGCGCCTGCCTCATTGTTCTCGCTGCTGAGGCTCTTAATAAGGAGCTTGCGGCTGTCGTCTCGCCACCAAGGCGTCGCGCGGCCACCCAGCGCACCCTTCCTGCTCAGTGGCCCCAACCCGCTGCTCCCAACCTTCAAGTTAACGTCGAAACTGAAGAAGAAGAAGAGGCCTCGGGTCGTCGTGCACCAAAACGTGCCTTTCCTTCTGCAGACACCTATTTTAATGGGTCCAACCGACTACGCACGACGTGTCCTTTGGACACCTCAGCCCGCCCTTCAACGTCCCAGGGTCATCATAAAGTAGCTCTTCAAAGTGTTTAACCGCGTGAAAATTTTCTGATTAGGTTCAGTGGTAATAATACGACTTTTTAAAGCGATAAAGATGTTACTGTCGATAAGCGAGAACCTATTCAAGATAGTCGAAATTTTTCGTGCGGCTTTCCTTTTTAATGGTCAAACAGTACGGAGAACTCAACTTTAAATGATTTAAGCTTTCATCTTTTCACGCGTTTGGCAAACGCAAAAGAATAATAAATTTCTATCAATAATGATTCAAGCGGTTCTACTAAGAATTCTCGCTTTCGAAATAGGATCTCTAGAAAAAATTTGCCAGAATTCTCGGGAGATCCTTCTGATTGGCCACATTTTGAGGAGGCTTTGAAGTTGTCATCGGAATTATGCGAGTTTTCTGAGAGAGGAAACATTTTAAGACTCTTTGATTCATTAACGGGGGAAGCTAAATCCGCAGTCAAGACGATGTTGGTCTCATGAAGCGGTGCGCGGGAAGTTTTTGAAACTTTAGAGTTTCGCTTTGGTAATAAGATCGTTATCGTAGAAAAAATTGTTTTAGAGGTGAAAAATTTGCCCAGCCTCAATATTAAGAGTACCGATCTTGTTGTTTTCGCGTCATTTTTTAAAAGTTTAGTTGAAGCGATGAAAGCTGTGAAACAGTTCGGCTATTTAAATAATCCGGAAATATTAAATGAAGTATTATATGAAATTACAAATTCTTTGCTTCGAGATCACGCTCGTTTTGCAGATGCACAAGACCGTGAAAAGGCTCATTTAGAGATTTTGAGTGATTTTTCATCCACGGAAGCTTCAGTCAGTTCGTCTTTTGGAATAATTAATTTAAAAAATTCAGTGAATGCGACAAACATACCGTCTAAAAATACATTAAAACATCAAGCTTCAAAATCTAGTTCACCTTTCACTGCAAGTGCTCAAGTAACTGCATCTTTTAGTAAACAAGCTGGAAGTTTGCATTGTACTTTGTGCGGCCGTAAGGGTCACGCATCAGAGGATTGCAGAGACTAAATAAAAAAATCTTTTAATGAAAGATGGAAGCTTGCAAGGAAGCTTCATATACGTTTTAATTGCCTAGAGAAAGGTCATTTGCGACCCGATTGTAAATCAGAGAATAGATGCAGCTTTTGCAAGCTCAAACACAATGACATTTTGCATAAACACATTTCAAACAAAAATTTGAATAAAAAAGCTCAAAACGAAGTGGGCCAAAGGTCCTTTGCATCTGCACCCGAACTTACTATTACCAATAGTGTATCTTCGATAAATAGAAATACCTTGTGACTAGCTTCTCAACCTCTTTAAAAATTATTACCCGTTCGCATTATTGGTCCAAAAAATTCCTTGCATATTTATACATTTTTAGATGAAGGGTCAACCCTCACAATTGTAAGTTCTAAAATAAACAATAAAATTGGAGCTTTGCTCAATTCTATTAAGGCTAACTTGAGTACTGTTGGTCACAAGGTGTTCGTAAACGAGATATCTAGTTTTAAAATCGAAAGTTCCACTGTTTCTTATGATTCGAAAATGTACTGGTTATAGGAGATCTTTCTCTTCCTTTTCAAAGTTTGCTGAAAAAATTAGTGACTATTGCGAAAATAAATCTGGCTTTAAAATACTTCCTTATTCGACCACACCGTATTTAATAATTCGACGAAAACATATCAATCTAATTTTGTGTAGAGAGTTTATTAATTTATATAATGGCTCTCTATCCCTATTTAAATATCAACTTAGAAAATGGAAATTATTACTGGAAAGTAATACTGTATTGGTCACGTCAATTTGCAGTGCAGTAAACAACAATGACGCTTTGCGTCAAATTTTGTATAATCTCTGTTTGTTTAAGGGAGGAGAAAATATAACTATTTAAAATCTTATATTTTATTGTAAATCTTAGTTGCTTTATTTAATATCTCTTTAACTTTTACTCATTTGAGAAAGACACCTTTTCTTCATAGTGGAACTATAGATTCCGCAATCTTTGGTACGATAGCACGATTTGGTTGCCATTTCGGGGCCGATTTTTTATTTTTTCCCGCCGTTACAGAACGGAAAAGAAGACACGCAGTGTTCCGAATAGTCGGTTTGGAGCATGGGCGTTTGCCGCGGAAAGGTGTCCAAGTCGCCTTTTTTATTTGTTTGGTTGCTAAGGAACTTTCTTTGAAATAACTTTTGCATCTTTTTTCGTAGTCTTTTTTCATTGATCAACCGAGAGAGCAGGTTGGTTATTGTCTGTTTTAGTTTTAAAAAACGCGTTTCAAAAGTAAATAAAAGCTGTTCTTCAAGTTATTTTTGACTCCACATTAATTATTTAAATTAATTAAGAACACTTCGTGCCCGGCTTCCCTTTTTAATGGTCAAACTGTACTGAGAATTCAACTTTAAATGATTTAAGCTACCATTCTTTTACGCGTTTGGCAAACGCGATGGAAAAATTAATTTCTATTTATAATGATTCAAACGGTTCTACTGACAATTATCGCTTTCAAAATAGGATGTCTATAAAAAAATTGCCAGAATTTTCGGGATATCCTTCTGATTGGCCACATTTTAAGGAGGCTTTTGAGTTGTCATCGGAATTATGCGAGTATACTGAGAGAAGAAGCGTTTTAAGACTTGTTAATTTATTAAAAGGGGGAAGCTCAATCCACAGTAAAGACGTTATTCGTCTCAGAAAGCGGTGTGCGGGAAGTTTTTGAAACTTGGTGGCGAGACGCCAGCCGCAAGCTTCTCATCGGGAGCCTTAGCATCGAGAACAATAGAGCGGGCGCGCTGTCTCGGCAGAAAAACGTCGTCGGCCGCAAGCTCATGATAAGCGACCACGGCATCGACGGTGACTGCACCAGGACAGGCGCGGTGGGCAAAACGGGCGTGTTGGGCGGGGCAAGCGCCCTGTCTCGGCGGCAGAACGACGTTGGCTGCAAGCTCGTGATCAGCGACCACGGCAGCGACGGCGACGGCACCAGGACGGGCGCGCTGGGCAAGACGGGCGCGCTGAGTGAAATGACCGCCCTGTCTCGGTGGCCGACCGACGTAGGCCGCAAGCTCGTGATCAGCGACTACGGCAGCGATGGCGACGGCACCAGGACACGCACGTTGGGCAAGACGGGTGCGTTGAACCGCAGGAGAGCGACGTCTCGATCGCATATTTTTTTTTTATTTCAACCGCACTTTTTCAAGATTTTGACTCTGAAAGGTTTTGAAGTCCTGTCACGTTCGCCAAGGTGTTCTTAATTTAATCAAATAATTAATGCGAAGTCAAAAATAACTTGAAGAACAGCTTTTATTTACTTTAAAGACGCGTTTTTTAAAACTAAAACTGAAAGAAATTTTTGCCTAATCCAACCTGCCCTTTCGATTGCTCAATGGAAAAAGCCCACGAAAAAAGAACCGAAAGTTATTTTAAAGAGAGCTTAGCAACCAAACAAATAACAAAAGCGACTCGGACACCTTTCCGCGACAAACGCCCATGCTCCAAACCGAACGTTCGGAACACTGCATATCTTCTTTTCCGTACTGTAACGGCGGGAGAAAATAGAAAATCATCCCCGAAATAACCAAATCGTGCTATCGTACCAAAGATTGTGGAATCCATAGTTCCACAATCAAGAAAAGGTGTCTTTGTCAAATAAGTAAAAGTTAAAGAGATATGAATTAGAGCAACTAAGATTTATAATAATAAATAAGATTTCAAATAGAAACAACTACTGTAAACACCAAATTGAGACATTTTTTCAATGAAATTGTTATGTAGTGGAAAAAATTGATAACCCTACGTTTGATATAATAATGTATTTAATAAATAGTGATTTATTACATGGTGAGATAAGACTTAACACACGTATACAAGTGATAAGTAAGCACGAGACGGAGAGCTTGACGTGTGCTCACATCCGTCGTCGCTACAGCTCTGACCAGGTTGAGCTGAGCTCGCTATAGTGATTCGTTACTAATTCATTTAGAATACATGTATGCGGCACTGCCAATACATTAAATTTCCTCCCCTTTTAAGAGGCTCTATAAATTTTTGTTCTTTTCTCTGATAATCGCTTTTATGTTCTAGTTGCCATTACTTCCGGTGGAGATTTCCGCGGTTTTACTTCAGCTGAATCATCATTAGTTTCCTTTTTGTATTTCAATATCTGATCGATATGTCTTTTCCAAAACTTACCGTGTAAAATCCCAACCTAGAAGCTTACAGGTGACAACTGAGCAGTAATCGTCGCTGGTGTTCTTTTAGACTTATTCGTCTCGTCATCGATGCATACTTTCTCCCCTACAACGAATTTTACATTGCGCATTCCTCCCCTGCTTAGCGTTTGTTGTAGTTGCGCACTTTCTAAATTAATCAAAACATTCGGTTGTAAAAAATCGAATTTCGTCCTCAACTTGCGTTTAAACATCATCCAAGCAGACGATCGCCCAGTCAAGCAGTGTTCTGTACTCCGGTAATCGAACAAAAATTTTTTGACCGCCTCATTTAGATTTTTTTCGTATTTTGATACAAGAGCCTACTACGGATTTGGCTTTTAGGTTTTTTTTTTATTTTTTTATTTTTTTTTTATTTTTTTTTTTTTATTTTTTTTTATCTATTAGTAATACATATTTTAACGACGAGCTCTTTTTACATCACCCCGATGGTCCTTCTTCTGACGGTTTCCTCCGGGCGATTGCATGAGGGGGGGGATTAGTTGTACAACACTCTTGAGTGTTGGCTTCGGGAGTTCCCTCATACCCTCTGGACTTGGTGCTGAAGATGGTGTAGTCGGCGGAGTAGGTCGTAGGGGAGCAGCAACACTGGGGTTGAGGGGGAAAGTTCGGTGACGTTGTGTTAAATCCACGCAGGGAGTTACCAAGGGGAGTGTTTTAACTCCGACGT
>JAPYYV010011551.1:0-10724 GCA_030522625.1 Copidosoma aretas | reverse complement strand
CAAACGTGAAATCAAGATACGCACGCGTAATGCTCTCGGCTGTATGTCCGACGTAACGTGCGGAGCGATTTGCAAAATGTGACTAATCCGCGCGCGGCGGGACGGAGGCTTATCTTCCTGTTTGTCGCTATATAGTACATCCGCACCTAAACGACGGCCTCGCGATCTCCGCGCGGGTCTCCCTTGGAATCACGCGCTCGAAGCGATTATTCGACTGTTGCGTGTACTTGGTACGAATACGCGCGGGAGTGTATGTATATCAATGGGTCCCCCCCCCCCTCTATAGTACACACAACGGAGGGAGCGGGATCGCACACCTGATGCATATCACCTCGATGGATCTCAGCGTGAAGAATTCCAGGCTCGTTCGCTGGCGCGTGTACTCTTCCAAACGGACGTTCGCGTTGCCGATCTCTCTCTCTCTCTCTCTTTCATTCTCGCGAGTCGAATGCGTGCGGAGATCGGCGCTCGACCTTTTCTCATGACACACAACTGTACATATATGTATACTATATATGTCAGTAACTCGATGAGTATATAGTGGACATTGACTCACGCACGCCACACGGCTCTATTGTACGCGTTGTCTGACGTCGCGGTCTCTCCCTGGCGTTCGCGTGTCGGCCGGGATGAGAGTTTTCTTAATTGCGCTGAGATCTTGCATCTTATCTTGTTGTGGATTACGGACCGGACATGGAGGCTTTTGATGCGAGCGTGGGTATTGTATTTCATAACGGATGCTGTTTTTGTTACCCATTCTTACCATCACCGAACGCGCACGCGACAACCGATTTTCTGGCCCTGAGTTTTTTTTAGCTTCGTCGCGCGTGGCGCTAAATTATGGAGGAGGTGCTCGAGTGTATCGCTGATGATTATTATGGGTCTGGGAATTAACGTTCAAGTTATACTTGATGGGAAGTTTACGACTCCGCGGGGATATTTATATGTATACGTATGCACTGATTTGATTTAACCTTTATATGCACATAGGAGTATTCGCGCGAGGGTGATGCATGTACGTTGTGAACGTGTCGAAAATGATAATATACGCTGAGAATCGTTAGTATTATTAATATGAATAATCAACAGTTATCAAAATTTGATGTATGCATTGTGATGTATACATCGTCGCAAATTGTTCGTTTCTGTTGCATCCACTGCCAGGTATTCCAAAGAGTATATCTATACTATCTCTGATTTTTTGCCAAAACGTTGGCTTGTATCACCGTAACGCATAATCAATGGACTGCGTCGACCGCGCGTCATGCAACACTCAAACGAGCGAACGAATGGTTGTATACAGAGTAAACCTGGATAAAAACATTTTCCGCAAAATAGTCCCGATTGGTCACTAATCGAAATAATCCATGCAATTCATTTGCATGTAATACATGCGCGTGTATATACTCCGAGCGCGGAACGTTGTTACGTAACGCTCTCTCGACAAATGCAGGCTTCTAATTTTTTTCAATCGAGCGCGCGCATTCATACGATCTGCGCTCGTCGTTGTACAAAATATAAAGGAACCATCAATTTGCTCCTGCGTCGCGTTTTCGCGGTGTAATTTTATCATTCTCCGACGTATAATTTTTTCATCCAACGTTTCGCCACGGTTCGTTGCACTCGTGTATCCCTTCGCGCCTACTAAAATAAACAAAACGAAACATTTAGATCGAGCGAGGTGATCGGTCGATTACGAGCACTTATATCGTCTCTTTTTTCCCCGATAAGGTTCGTGCTGTGGCATTTGGTAAACATCACCGCGGATGCGCGATGCGCATACCTTCATATATTGACACCCCCCCGGATGATGGCAACAACGACAAACCAGCAGCGACGATTTGTGTAAGTACATGCGCTTTCAATCACATACCTCTCGTTTCAATAGTTTGAAAAAAAAAAAAACAAAACACAAAAATCTTGGTTTTTACATTCAGGAACGCAACAGATTACCAGCACGCAATCTGCACAGTCGAAGCGCGCCGAACAAGCTCGTCGAGCGGGAGGATTACGCCGTACATGTACCTACATCCCAAATTGCTGTTAAACATAGCACAAAGCACAAAGCCAAAGCATCGGCGCAAGGACGCCGGGCGGTGATAAAGTTCACAGTGTCAACGCACGAGTTTGCGTTCAAACGCCTGGCTCCCCAAGGACGCGTTCCTTCTATCGCGGTAGGTATACAACGTGTACGAATTTGTGTACAAACCATTGAAAAAAAAAGCGCTGGAAGAATTTTAAAGACGACGCACGAGTGATACGCCAAAAGATTCGCGACCAACGGCCTTTTTTTTGATACCCAATTTGCGACAATTTGCGACAATAGCTACTGCCCCAACATAGGCGGCCGATATCGCGCATCTAATCAGCTTCCTTTCGCGCGGACAAGCTCTTCTCTTTCCTGCTATTCCCGCGGCAGCTGTATATAGGTACACTATGGAAGATCTGCCCGCTCGAGTGTCCCTCTGGAAATGATATGGGACCTTATCGCCAGCGCCGTCGTCGCATATATATCCTGACGTGCTCGGGTGGCAGTGCTCTCGTCGGACGCGGATAATTCTACCGCGCGCCAACGACGGGATGGCAGTAATTGAATTGCGTCGTACTTCACAGTTAACTTTGAAGGATTAAAAATTCAAGCACATACGTACGATCAGCATTTGAAATTCAGCTGTCGACGCGAAAATTAATATCGAATATATCGGTCACGAGAGCCGAAGCGATGGCCGCACGCATCACAATCGTTGATTCCCGCAACTGTATTCGATCGAATGCTATTAACGGTCCGGCTTCCTCGATCCGGCTCCCGGGTCGATTAAAAATCAGTCCGGCGCGCGATTCATCCGAGCTCCGACAAAAACCAGTATCGTCACGCGATACGCCGCGGCGTCACAAAACAAACGCGCACAATGAGCGACGATCGAAAAGCCGCGAGTGAGTCACACCCGGCGTCAACCGCGAGGGGAGCCGCTGATCATGAGCTAACACCAAACTCACTCTCTGCGCGCACCGCGGAGTGGCATTGGTCCCGAAAAGTTCCTTCCCCCTCCTGTGAACCCCCGAAAACCCGAAAAAGAGATGAAAACAGCAACTCACCCATCGACACCGCAGCGGTCCGCCCGGCCCGGCCACCCGGCCGATCCCCCGCCGACCCTCTTCGGCGTCGACGTGCGCGCGGGCCCCATGGCCCCCTCGAGCGCCCCGTCCGCCGCCGGGCCCGTGCTCCCCGACCTCCGTCCGCCGCTGCTCCTCCTCCTCCTCCTCTGCCGGCGTAGCCGCCTGGGCGATTCCGGGCTGTTCTCCGAGCTGCTGTCCGAGTCCGAGAAGCCCGAGTCCTGGCTGCGCTGGCCCCTACTCGACGGGCTGAACGAGCGCTCCTCCAGGACCAGGCTCGCCGCGGCTGGGGCCAGCGTCGGTGGGGCCGTCGCCGACGGGGTCCCCTCGCTGGTGCTGGAACGCGTCGGGGTGGATTATTATGGATACCGGGGGGGGTGATTTTGTTTTTCGGCGCGGCGAGTCCGAGGGGGCTTCGGAAGCGAGGGGAGGCGTCTTCGCCCGGCGCTGGAGGGATGTTGGCCCGGAGAGGAGAGATTTTCGCACGGCTTTGTCGGCGCGCGACTTCTCCTCGCCCGGCAAAAAACAGGCTCGACCGACGTTGTTGTCGGGGGGGAGGGGGGGGGGATAAAAGTACGCTCTGCGAAAAATTGGCGCTGATTGCATTCGTGGCAAAAGGCTCGGATGTACGTGAAACAGCATGGTATACCTGCCAGCGGAAGGATCGCGCCTCGCGACCTCGACGCGAACGACGGTCGTGGCCTCGGGATCGGTGGTCGCGTCGCTGTCGGCGGCCGGCCCGAGGTTGTGCTCGTCGTTGGGCGCGAGGGAGAAGGCCTCCTCGGACTCCCTCGAGGCGGGAAACGGCCGGGGCCGGGGCTTCGATCGCGGACCCGGGCTGGCCGGGGCCTGGAAGCTCGCCCGCAGATCCTGCGACTCCATCCGCCTCCAGAAGACCTTGCTCTGGTGTCTCCGGAACGCGCTCATCCTGGCTCGCCGATTTCACTCGGTCGCTCCCGAATTGTGTACTCGATACTGTTACAGGGCGCACTGGTACTCGTCGTCGCTGCACATCGCACTCGACACCGGCGCGGTTCTTCGTATTCACTGTATCACCGCGAAGCACGATCCGCCGAACGAAAAGCCACAACTTTGTCGGGAGATGATTGAAAATTGTTTTCTTCGCAGGGACGAAAGGAACCCTGGCATTATCACGGCCAACCGAGCACGCGCGCACGACGCTGCAGGAGGTGCAGTACGTCCGGCCGGCGTTCGAGCGCCAGCTGAGGTGCCGCCGGAATGATTTCCCGAGTCGGCGAGGCACGCGTGGTAGCCGCCGCCGCCGCCGCCGCCGCTGTACAACACGATATATCCGACTCCCCCACCTGGACTGGCGGCAGCAGCAGGGAGAGCTCCCCGGACGCGCGCGCGATGGTTATTTGGTCGCGTGCCTCCGACGCCCCTCTCTCTCTTCTTCCTTTTTTCTCCACACTGTGCGCATATGGCGTATAACGACCCCGGTGCGCTTGGCAGCACCACATGTGGGGAAGGGAGGGACCGACAACCCCCCTCGAGATCGTCGTCGGGGTTCGGTGTATGTACATATATATATATGTACAATTTTCCGGGCGCTTCTCCCCGTAGCTTCCACCGATGCGAACCCCCGTGTATGATGTAGTATAGCTGTTGCTGTACAACGGAACCGTTGATGATGATGGGCTTTTCTTCTTCACCTTTCCCTCCCCTTATTTTTGCCGAGTAGCAGCTGCCGCTGCACCGATTTCACGCGCGTGTGTATATAGGTAGGCGGGGGATGGTGCCACCCGGCTCTTCGAGGGTTTTTCGTGTATCACCTAAACACGCTCGTGGTATTTAAATTTCGTTCCTCCGTGCCGCGGTTAAAAAGCCGGTGTATACACCCGGGGGTCGGGTGCAGAGCCGGTTTTTGCCGCGGGTCGTTCGATTTATTGGAAAAAAAAAAAAATTATCGATCATGATCATCGAAGAAAGTTATTCTCGTAGGTATGTGCAGCCACGACTATGCATGATACGAGCGATCGCGATCGCGGAACGACCGGAAGAAAATTAATAATCGAAGCGGTTGTTTCTTTCTTTTCGCGATAAGAGAGCCCAACTGCACGTACAACGCTCGGAGAGGAAGCCGTGAAATCACCCGTTGTGGGGATGACTAAGACGCCCCGGTTTTTTTTTTCTTTTTATTTCCGCGCGTTTCAGCTGACGGTGCGAGTTGTTACATATATATTACGTCTATGCGTGTATTTTATCCGTGTACGTGCGACTAACCGACCGACCGACCGACCGACCGACCGGCTGACTGTGATACGACTCTTCCTCGGAGGAAGGGAAAAGAGTCGCTGCAGCTCCGACTTTTTGATGTCCCGCGCTCCTCCCCTCTTGTATTCCTTCTCAACTGTACACACGTTTGCCGGCTCCTCTCTCTCTCTCTCTATCTGCCTCCAGACCTCATGCATTTGCGTACCCGTACAGCCAGTCTACTTTTCTATTTTTTCTCCTCCGGTGTACCTCCCCTATATAGCTTACATTATACGCGGATGAAGGGGCCGCGCGAGCATGTATAACGTTTACGAGCCCGCTGCTTCTTCCTCTTTCATTTCGTGTATGTGCAGGGCACGTTTTGAGACTTACAGAGCGATCATCGGTACAAAAGTATCATGTGTGCATAACGGGCCGAGTGCCTTTTGGGCTTATCGGAAATCCAGACTTTGGGGATACACGCGTGCTTAAACTCTCCCCGGAGACTTTTCTGAGTAAGGCCTTTCTGGTGCACGTCGAGTGCATCACGTGTGTGGGCGCTCCAATATGCATTACAATTATATACATCAGCTCTACAAAGAAAGCACCACGCCTCGGCCGATGGTGCTTATCTTGTTGTACCGGAGCACCACCGAGTCTTATCTCGACGATTGCGCGCATCGATCTATACACGCGATGTGAGATTATTACAGCAGGATTTTTTACATACAACACGAGAGATGAGTGATTTTCTTCGTAATAGTCAAGGGCTGATGGGGATCTAAATGTACTATTATACGATGGATCAGGAGGATAGCGATTATGGGCTGACGTATTGTGAATGGTTCGCGGATGCAGATGCGTCACCCGTTGGCAAAGAGAATATCATGTAAAATTAAATATACCTATTGTCGAATCGTTTAAAATTCATATTGAACTTACTACAAATATGAGCTCGAGTATCGTTTGTAGTTGATTCGAGGCCCCGTTAACGGCTCTCGTCGTTATTACGCTGCCGGGCGTGCAGTGAAAAAAAAAAAGAAAAGTTAAATCGAGAGCAAAAAAACCCTTGTACTGCGCGTATGGCGCGCGAACATTAAACTATATATACATGGCCCAACGACTCCGAGCCGACGGATATGGGCATTCGATGAAACATATCGACTGTTCTAAAGCACCCGCATTGCTCGCATCATGATATAGGTGTATGTACAATATTAATACTTACTATGCGTCGCGAATCGCGCGGTGGTGAAAAGGTGCACGCGAGTGCAAGCGCGCGTTCACGTGTACGGTGGTATTGGTATTGGCATCGGTATCTATATGTTATATACACAACTCGTACGTTCGCGTTGAAGTCGCGCGGACAATAGATTTTTTTCCGACAATGGACGGCGTAACCGACGAAAACCAGAGCCTGTACAGCGCTGGTTCTTCTGTATTTTTTTTTTTTTTTTTCAATGCCCCTGCACTGCAACCCTCGATCATGTTGTGTATGTGTGTGTGAACTCGAGCGTTCGTACGTCGAGGGGATGCTAAGTTGGGAAGAACCAGCCAACGGGCCAACCCCGTACAGTGAAATATGTATGGAACAACTATATAGTTGGTACACGCGTATATTTTGTACTATACGGAGAGATGAGAGAGAGAGCGAAGGGAGAGGCGCTTTTTTGGGCGTAACGACTTTGGGGGGACCTTTCGAGCCAGACTTTTAAACTCGCGACGAGAGACGCGCCACTCCTGCTGCTGGTGTATTTAAATGACGGCTCGGAATAAAGATGATGATGATGCTGCCGCTGATGGAGATACGGCGATGCGACTTGTGATTTTTAGGCGGTTCTCATCTCCCTACATTTTTGTATGCATCTGTAAGTTTATTGTACGTGCTGCGGTGAATAATATCCACACTATTTTGGATGATGCGAGCAGGTCCCTGTTTTATACATATGTAGCTCGGAGAGAAGTTGAAAATGACGAACCAAAATTGAGGCATTCGATCGAGCGTATTATTTGTGAACTTTTTGAGGGCCTCCGATGGAAATTTCGCTTTCATCGGAAGAAGCCTCGAGCAATCATTTTTATTTTCCAACTGCCAGTGAAATCGAGTTGCACTCCGTCATTATGAAACGAAAAAACTAAAAAATCCGCAGAAATCATACGCGGAGCAGCAGACCCGACGGCCGATCTGTTAAAAAATGGTTCCAGGAAACCCGTTGTAACAACGCGTGTACGTGCGCGAGCAGCTGAAATCACTGCCCCCCCCCCCCCCTCCTGCCAGGCCCCTGAAAAGACAAACAAACCACCCAAAAAAAGACTCCAACGCTTTATAGCTCTGTTGTACAGTATATGTATACAGGCACGATTTTCGCGCGTCGCGGAAACAGGACCCTGGACAGATAGGTATACCTGCAGGTATTTGTTATTGTCAATCGATCGCAAGAACAACCGATTATACAACCAGCAGCGACGTATGCAAGCGCGCACGCGAATAACGACCCGCACCACTATCAGATCCAGGAACGCACACGCCACCAGGTGTGCGATCTCCTCGTACGTACCGATGCACCTCGTATATTACGAACGGGGCGAGAAGAAGAAGATGGCCTTTTGGTATGCATAAAGGTACTCGCACTATACTGTACCGGCATTGGAAAACGAGGGTGTACGAGGTAAGTAGGTAAGCGCGTAACAATAACCATAATATCTACGGGCCCGTAAAAACGCGCGCGTTACGCTCGAGCTCCTCGATCCGGCCTCGAATGAGTATTATAGGGGCGCCGGTGCAGGCACACGCGCCACACCGGATAACGCGCGCATCTGCGCGGCTCCCCCCTTTCGTTCTCTATAATTCTGCCATTTTTCGCCCTGCCCCGACGCTCACAAGTATACGCACAGCTCGCGCGAAGACGACGATTTCCGTCGGACGCACGCGATCATCCCCCTCGTCTGTACATACTTATACACAGGTACTGTTATACACGTGGGGGGGGGGGGGGGGGGGTTACGTGTGGCCGTCCGTCTCCCCCGCGTGCGCCCCACTTCCTTTGGATATTCATGTGTAATTGTATACCCCCCCAACTGAATGTCCGTAGATTGGGATCTCGTATATGGACTCTCGAGAGGGTCGTGTCGCTTCGTGAGCACATCCCCGTCAGAGTATCTTCCTCGTCTCCCTCGGCACTAATAATCCGCATCCATCCTACGCTCATTTGTACGTACAATGATTACGCGATACAAAAAGGCGCGCTTCGGAAGACCTTGGTGCTCCGAATTTTTGTATCTATTAAGAGGGATGAGAAGCCGCTCTCAAAGTCATCAAAATATATTATATGTATACGTACCCGTGAAAATTTTGTGTATCCAATGCTCGCTGGACATTCAGAGATTTGAATGATAAAGATCAGAAGACTTATTTGGTGCATCAAAACGATCTTACGCGCGCCATTGATTTCACTCGCGACATCCCATGCTCGCCGACGATCGGCTCGGAATTTCGGGGTTTCCGTGTTTTCGCGGAAACGCGCGGGGGACGGAGCGAAAGAGAAAAAAATACGAGTCCCGGAGCCGCCCTTTTCGCGCTTCGCGCCATTCATCACCGCCGATTCCGCCCACCGGTAGGTATTTTTAGGTGCCACAAATTTAGCTCGATTTTCAACCACAACGCGCAAGCACGTGAAATCGCGCGGCATCGTTTATGGACTTGCGTGCAGCGGCACTGGAACATTGTACTTATGGGTAGTGCATGTGTGTACCTGGTACCTAATAAACTCAAAGAGGACGAGCCATTCTTTGCAACAATCGGCACGTCGATGTTTCTCAAAATCGTTCACACCCATGGCAGTACAGTGTGTATCGATCGGTATGAGACATAGATGCGCAATTGTTTCAGGATCATCGTTCTGAATCCAATTTCGCATCAACGTAAATTATATTTTTACCATATTACAACCTATACACCTTGTATGCCAAAGATCTCTCTTCTCCGAAACATCGGCCCGTTATAAATTCATCCGATTTTCAACCAAGACCACGTGCGCTCGATTACACTATATGCGTAAACTCGCGTGACGAAGCACCAAAGAACTAGGCCCTTGATTCTCGCGGAGAGACCGAAAACTCGGATTATCCGCCGCCGCACAGGCGCGGCAGCACGCACTCGGTACAGGCACTTGAGGCACTTTATTCGCCCAAACCCGACGTAAGGGGGGGGACCTGATAAACGCGTGCGCGAGGACAGGCGGTACGGTACAAGTAACCCACCATAATTTTCCCAACTCCGCCGCATTCTCGAGCGGTGAGACGTACATGCTATACATTAAGCTGGGCCGGGCGATGGCTTTTTCTCGCTAATGCGCCACGCGATCCGAGCGGGGCCCTTTGGGATTGGATCGTGCGATTATTCGCCAGCCAGTGTTCTTGCTGCAATCCACGCGTAATGTTGTATTCTTCTGTACGGGCCCCGATCTCGAATGCCGCGCTACTTACGTGGCCGCCGCCGCCGCCGGTCGCGTTGCACGGATACATACTCCGTTCGGATGATTCAGCCGCGCGCGAAAGCGCGCAACTCGGCTCCTAATGCGGCGGATATTTTTTTTCTTTTTTTTTTTTCGTTTTTTTCGCCGCGGTAAATGATAACGCGAGCCTGTGTTCCCGCACTTTCCGATCTCTCTTTGTCCCGGTGGGATTTTCATTGCGCAACATGCATGCACATTATGTCTCCTGGGTACCGATACTATTTTTGTGTTCTATACATCGTAGTAAATGCAGTGCACTGGTACATGGGCAATTTAAAAGTCAGATCGAATCGATGCGTCATATATGGGTGATTCTGCCGTAACTGGCTCAAAAGAGCTTTAAATTTCGTTTAAAAAAAAATTGGTAAGAAAAAATTTTTTTGTGTTATTTCCATCATAAATAGCAACTATAACAAATACCCAAAGTGAATTTACAACAATGTTTATTTAAGTCGATTTTAGTCAATTTTTGAAAAAATTCGTCTGCTTATAGTGCGTATAAGCAAGCTGCTTGAACATTTGGAGTCTTCCGACTCAACTCAAATGAAAGCTGGGATCATACCCTATCGATTGAAAAAAAATTTTGTGCCATTTGATGCCTTCGTTCAAATGTTACAGCGTTCCAAAGATGAGCAACAAAAATTGCTAGAAATGAAATTTTGTCGATTTTTGCTCGAAGTTCGTTATTTTCCGCAAAATCGCTGTAACTATTGACTGGTGGCCCGAAATTCGATAAATTTTTTTTTTAATCGATAGGGCTATGTTTTAGCTATCGTTTGAGCCTAGTTAGGACCATCTCAAATAGTGTACGGCTTTGCTACTAGCGTTGGAAGTAGCACTACCGTTTATGCATGTATCTCGCGAAAAAAGGCCAATTAGACC
>JAPYYV010011550.1:0-18927 GCA_030522625.1 Copidosoma aretas | reverse complement strand
GGACACAAGTCTAATTACCAGGCATGCTACCAACATAGATGAGTTAGAGTCGTTAAAAAACATAGAGGATATGATTAGTCAGGATAAGCTTGAGACTAAAAATTTAGAGAAAAACAAACTTACTGCGGGAATGCTGTGGCACATTAGGTTAGGCCACGCATCGCTAAATTATTTGAAAAAACTCAAAAAATGCGAGAAAAAACTGGAAAAAGTTAAGTTTGACGACTCTGTACTGGATTGTGAGATTTGCATAATGGCAAAGATGAACAAACTACCGTTTAAAGAGCATAGAGCAAAGGCCCAAAGGCCCTTTCAAATTATACATACAGATATTATGGGACCCATTAAGCCAACCTCATATCCCGGTAACAAGAGATTTATAATAGTGTTTATAGGTAAACATTCGAGATTAGCTAGAGCCTATCCCATTAAACCTAAAGAGGAGTCAGGAACTGCACTAGAGAATTTTCTTATATCAAAACTGTTTTAGTTGGATACAAACCAACGTCGTATGTTCTCTGGCATCCTAATTCCAGAAAATTTCTAGAGTGAAGACATGTAAAATTTAATGAAAAAATAGTTTACAAATATGTGTATAGAGAAAAACAAAGTCAAACCGAGAAAATTGACTGGAACCGGCTAAAAAATCTAGAGGAAGAGGATGAAGAAAAGCAAGAGGAACAAACAAGTAAAGAAGCAAAGAAAAGAGGAAGACCAACTAAACAAAAATTAGAAAAGGAGATAGACGACAAGGTATCTAACGTAGAGCCACGGAAACAAAATACAAGTGTAACAAGCAGAAGTAAATCTAAAAGGAAGCAGGAAATCAAAAAGCAAACAATAAGCGCAAACACTGCGAGGCAGGTGAAGGAAATAAGCTTTGCAACATTTGCTAATACAAATTATAAAGAAGATATGGAGATAGAAGACTTGGGATATGTCTTACTCGCATCCTTGAATAGAGATCCTATATCATATGAAGAGGCCATCAAACACTGTGATAACAAAAATTGGATAAGAGCAATTGATGAAGAGTTATAGTCAATGAAAACAAACAATGTGTGGGATCTGGTGGAAAAGCCAAAGGTAGGAATTGACACGAGAAAAATCAATATAATAGACTCTAAGTGGGTATTTTAGAGAAAAATAGAGAATGATGGATCAACGAGATTTAGAGCAAGACTAGTCATTAGAGGATTGAAGGACAAAAATGTCTACGATCTAAAAGAGACTTACTCTCCAGTTTCTAGACTGGTTGTGGTTAGAGCAGTTTTGGCAATTATGAATAAATACGAGTTAGAGGTGATTCAAATGGATGTAAAAACTGCCTTCCTAAATGGAGAAATATCATTGGAGAAATAGAAGAAGAGATATATATGAAGATTCCAGACGGTTTAGATGTAGATGCAAATGTTAAAACGAGAAAATTATGTAAATTAAAGAAAGCACTTTACGGATTGAAAATAAGCCCTAAAAGATGGAATAAGAGATTTAGTGCAGAAATGCAAAAGCTGGGCTTACAAAACGATCTTCATGAACCATGTCTGTTCTCCTGGAGAAAAGAGGGCAAATTGATTGTTGTCGTGCTTTGTGTAGACGATCTAATAATAGCAGGGAACGATCAAGAAAAATTACATGAAACCATAGAGAGTTTGAGCAAAGCATTCGACATGAAAAATTTGGGAGTACCCAAAGTGTTTCTTGGCATGATCATAGAGAGAAATCGAACTGATAAAACGCTAAAACTACATCAGAGTATGTATGTAGAGACTATCTTAGAAAGATTTAACATGACAGAATGAAAACCACAAAATACACCTATGGTAACTAGACAAGTAAGTAATAGAGTCAAAAGATGAAAACTGTAAGAAAAAGAGCCTGACTGCACCACAGTCAAAGATGAAATCAAAAGAGTACCATATAGAGAAGCAATAGGGAGTCTGATGTATCTAGCTAACGCTACACGACCAGACATAGCTTTTGCCGTGAACTACCTATCTGGAAATCAATTGAATCCATCAGAAGAGGATTGGCTAGAGGTAATAGTACATTACGCCACTAGTGCAGAAAGTAAAAAATTGAGCGCCCGAAGGGCGCGCTTGTTTTACTTTTGTGCCCGAGTCTCGTATATTATTTTTCTTGCCGAGGGTGCAAAGTGCAATATCGCGCCCGCGAAAATACTTTGCGCCCTACGGCAGAAAAAATTTTGGGCCCGGAGGGCCGACAAAATTTTTCTGCCCGTGGGCGCAAAGTGGTTTCAGGGCCCAAAGTGCGGCCTGAGGGCGAAAAGGCTCTGCTGCACTTTGAGCCCATGGTAAGAAAAGAGAATTTTCAGGTATCTAAGAGAAAGTTCAGACGTAGGCATAATTTTTAGAGGCAGAGCTGAAATACTAGAGGCATCAACAGATGCTAGTTTTAAAGACTGTCATGACTCAACTTCCACTAGAGGCTATATAATCAGACTGTTTGGAGATACAATCGCATGGAGAAGTCATAAGCAGACACACGTCACATTCTCGACTTGTCAAGCTGAATACTTGGCGATAAGCGATGCTTGCCAAGAGTTAATATCGCTGGACAAGTCAATAAGATACGTATTAGGAAGAACCTGGATGCCTGTTACAATTTGGTGTGACAATATGTCCGCCGTTAAGTGTACTATGATGGATGGTTGTCATAAACTTAAGACTTTTGATGAGGAACTAGAGGAAATGACAGAAAACCTACTAAAGAGAGAAAAATCAGGAGTTAGAGTACATATGTCAGTAACGCATGGAGACTTTATAAAGCAATGTGTGGATCAGGGAAAGGTAAAAGTTCTCTGGATACACACAAAGGAGAACATTGCTGATATTATGACTAAACCATTATCATTGGAGGCTCACAGAGTGCTAAGAGACAAAATCATAAATTTGGATGAAATAAATGAGTTTAGATGCCTAAATTAGAGTTATGTATCTAAAAGGAGAGTATTTATACTTAATTTTATTGTGTTCACAGGTGGAGAAAATCAGAAGACTGAAGCTAATGGAGTGGCAAAGGGAGGGAGTGTCAGGTTAGGAGCTTTGCCATCAACGCCTCTACACTCTTTAGATGATTTCCCCCCCCCCCCCTCCACACTCGCACTCGTCAAGTGTGCGCGGCGGTTGCGCTGGCAGGCACTTAGACGCGCAGCCTAGCAGAAGCAGTACTGTTGCATCCGTGCTCCGGCTGACGTCTTTATATACGTCTATGCACATCGAGTACTTTTTAAGAGTGCATACAGAGAGGCCGTGTATTGAGAAACAATAAAAAGAGTTTTGACAGAGCAAATACTAGTGTCTGTAAGGATTCAATTTATCCTGTGTCCTGGTCCACGCCCCCAAACCTGCGACAATACATTTATGGATGCATAAATGAATAAAAATATTTTTGTATTTAATTTTTAATCTATTTATGCTTTTCCAAGTACAGATAAGGTTACAATTTTTTTACTTTCCTGACATAGTATTCTGTTTTTTGCTTTACATTTTTTTCTTATTCTTGCTAATTTATTACATTTACTTTGGCAAGAACTTGGTTTTTTTTGTAATTATCATCCTCTTTTCATCATTTCTAATTGTTTTCTTTACTGGTCTAACTTATGAAAAATTATCCGTGACTGTCTTCTATTCTATTAAAAATGCAGTGGGTTTCTGTAATAGCTTACATCTTCACAGTCTTTGTGATCCTGCACCGTACTTGACCTTAAAAGTTTTTTGAACTCTCTACTGTATTAACACATCTCAGCTCTAATTTTTCCCTTAAGTAACTCTTTCATCCTTAGAATTGATTTTTTATCTTCCCCACGTAATCCTAATTCTGTAATCCCTACAACCCACTTATTTTCAATTTATGCTCTAGTTATCTTACAATTCCAGGCAAGAGATAAGTTTCCTTCTTTTATTTTACATAGTCTGTACAATGTGTCTTAATATCCTTTAATTCCTCCTTTTAATATATTCCTGCATCTCATCATTGTCCACTGCTCCTTGAAATGTCTTTTCGTTGCTTCCTTTCAATATTTTTTTGGCAGCATGTCTTGTTTTATGAACTTATAATTATCGTTGTACCTAAATTCACCTACTTTACGCCAGTCAATTTAAATTTCCTGTTACATTCTCACGAGCATATTTTCCTTTATTTATCGTTCTATTATAATTGTTTTATTTCTTCGATGCAAACTTTTTTTAGCGCTTCATCCCCTAGTTCTTGGTTCCCTGTTAGCAAGTTTTTGGTCTATTTAGAACTATTATCATTCATTATAACTCTAAACTCCTCTTTTGAACGAACTGGCACTATCCTATCACCCATTTTCTTTAGGATCTTGAGTAGGTAGCCTTCTGCTCTTTTTTTAACTTCTATGTTGCAGCTTCTTATTTCTGACTCCAGCCTTTATATATAATCTGGCGATGTGTTACTTATCCCTATTTCTGATTTTTCATACTTGCCTGGAACCCGTTTCAACCTTTCTTTTCCTTCCCATCGCTACGATTCGGCTCCGTACAAGCATGCTGACATCACAATGGTATAGTAAGTATAGTCATTTATTAGGACTTCATATTTTTGCCCTCTGATAGATTCCTCACACCATTTTCATGGTATTTAGGTCTTATCACTTACTTTGTTTATGCGAAAATTACTGCTGTACCTTTTATTAAATCTAAAGCCTAGATATTCATATTCATTCACTATCTCTAATTCCTCTCTGTGATAACACTTATCCTTATTCTGTAGCTTTTCTTTGTTTCTGTGGACTAATTCTTTTGTTTTTCTTGTGTTGACTTCTATTTTATTTTAAGAGCTAAATTATTCCAAACGTGTAGCGTTTCCTTTAAGGTAGTTGTATCCCTACTACGCTAGTCAGAAGCAGATTTGACCTGGGACTCGACAGTGTGATATGCCTTCTGTCTCTCTCGCACTTGTGTGATGACATAACCTTTAGTAGTTTTTACGACGGTTAATAATGAATTTCTTATATCACAAATACCCTTGTGTTAATTTGTAAAATTTAATAAGATCATTAGATATTTTTGTAATACACAAAAAAACGCCAAGTTGCGTGTCCTCCAAGCAACTTTATAACTTACTAATTTTATTAGAAACTCACTAGTGATCCATGAACTTTTTCAATCAGTAGATCTAGTATCAGAAATACTCTTTTGAGTCATCTAACTTTTCTTCTAACTTGATATCTATCTAAGTCGTTAATAGCGTATGCTATGTCAGGACGGACCATGTTGGCCAAGTATAGGAGAGATCCCACCAACTCTTAGTACAGACCACTTTGCTTGCCATATAATAAAGTCTAACTGTCCATTTGCTTTCTAGCTTTCTCGCCTTCCGTCATCAACTATTTGGATTATGACCATGTGTATTCTTTATGGATGTATCTCATCGTAACCGAAGCGCTTCTACATTTTCTCAATGTACCCGTGGGTGTTCCAGTTCGATTGCATCTGTCTTGTTTAACTTACATTCCAAGGAATGTTTTGGTTCTCCCATTTTAGTCGTTCCAAATTCAAACGCTAGCTTGTTCTTTACTTTTCTAACTTTCTGACTTATTACTAGCTATTAATATGCGATCAACATATGATAAGAGCATTAGAAACTTGTCCATTTTCTTCCAAGTGAAAAGGCAAGATTAAAGCTCGTGGTATTTCAGCCCAAGTTTTATGTCCATCTCTCTAACTGTATGATTTCTATTTTTGGGCTGATTTTTGAGCCTTGTAAGGCGTACTTTAGTTTTCCAACTCTATCTTCCTTTAGTTCTGCAGAACTCATGTACTCTTCTATTACTTACATGAAGATTTTTCAAATTTGTCTAGCTGGCAAACATTCAAATCAAACTTCTTTATTATGACCCATGAAGATCTAATGATTTGAATTTGCGAGGCAGGGCAGTATTTTTACTATGTCAGTAGTAATTTACATATTGACAAATTTATAATTATTGTTCGAGCTTAATATTTCCATTCATTGAATAAGCTTGGCTATATATATTTTTTTGTACTCCACTCTATCTTAGAAGATATGGCTTCTTTATACGTAATGCGTCTGCTTGGGTATTTGTCAGCAATACTGTTTGTTTTTCCTTTCTAGCGAATTTCCATCTGATTGATTTGCATTTTCTAACCACAGTAATTTTTTAGCTATCTTTCTTAGTCTAGCATTCCTTACTTTTTCTCCCTTCGTTTCTAGAATTAGTTTTTCAATGTGTTTCTCACGATTAATAAGCCAAAAAACTTCGATATTTTCATATAATAAATTAGTGAATCATTGATATTGTTTTTATTATATCCATCTTTCTTAACTAACTTTTCGTTACGACTCAAACGTGCTCTCACAAAATTTATTTTCGTCTGATTTTAAATTGATACCTTAGTAATTTCTATCCAACTTCACAAACTTTTTAATCCATAATTGATTTATCAAACTTAAAATCTTGTAAGGTTTTGATGTTAACGAAGCATGGTCCAATCCTTTATGCTAAAGCCGTGCTTTAATCATCACATTTGAATACATTTAAATCCAAAACATCTATTTAACTTCCTGTGTTTCTACAACCAAAATTATTTACATCAATAATTTTTCCTATCATTTAAATTCCCACAAAGGTCTGAGTACTTAGAGCTGAGCTCGTAAGATTCTGATTTTTGGTAAGTGTTCAATCATTCGTTTGCCTTATGTCATACATCTATGATTCATTAAATTCAGTTTCTTTCCTAGCTTCTAACTCTTTTGTTTTTCTTATTCATTAATTTAATAACAGGCATATTTATATGTTTTACAGTTTCCATTTTAGCACCGAAGTTTAATATGCATATTCAATTATTTCATCAAACTTTTCCTTTTCTAACTGGACAATCCAATAAGAAGATTTATATATTGACGACAATGTTTTATTTGACAACAGATCAAAGACTTTAATTCTTTTATCATCTTTACAGGTTCAACTATTTCAACAAAATTGTATCAAAGATACTGCATTTCCTCCTGACAATCTAGCCTATATTACAGAATTTTAGTTTGAGCAATTCATCATTAGTATCATATCCACTAACCTTTCCAGTTCCCACCGATCTTAATATTGCCGGATTGTCATTGTTTGCTCAACTTATATTAAAGTTCTTTATTTCATTTGACATCTTAACACCAGTCAGAAATCAGTCATTTTCATTGTAACATCAAATTAGTCGTTCTAACTTATCATTCAAGTAAAAGTCATAGTCACCTTTGTCGTCCAGCTTCTTATTTTGTTTGAGTTACGAGAAATTGTACTATGACCATGACCTTGACCTTTATCTCTACCATCATCTAGCTGTGTCTTTTTCAGATCTGATGAGTTGTTGTCAATCAAGCTTTTGTTTATAAATTAGGCATCTCCAATGATTTATAAGTTACCAACAGTCGCTTCGAAGAATGTATCTTCGGCTTCAATATCATAAGTTCATTGACAAACAGCATTTTATTTTACGTTCTAACTATTACATCAAACTTGTATCTAATAATCTTACATAATTCTCTTCTCATTCCAACTGATAATAGCTCTTTGCTATTCTTCATTATATAATTTTATAAACGAGTTTCGTTGGATAACGGATGTAAACTACTCTAGAATTATAACATAGTGAATTTTATTAACTACATTTTTTATTCTAACATTGTCATTTTCTAACTTCGCCGCGTCAAACTGTTGGCTTGATAGTACTTTATCATTAATCACATACATTAAACTTGAAATATACAACTTAAATTAAAGCAATATATAAAATAATTAATACTTAATCTTTATAACAATTTAAAATCGCACATGGTCACATAGTCTTGATTCATAACTTCAATGTTAATTTTATTTAAGAGTTGAATTTTTTTAAATTTAATTTAAATATTTATTTACAAATTATTTGACCAAATAAATATCTATTTATTGTCCAACTATCTCTTGCATTTATGTATTCGCTTTTCATCTAAACTTTCAAAATTTGGCAAATTTTAACTCTTCTCTTATTTCCCTACCTATTTTGAGATGGCTACTATTCTTGGCGAACAACTGAATTTAATTATCTCTATCTTTATTCTGATTGATATACATTATTATACATGTTCATGCACACGTCAACGTATGCGCTGGGTGGAATTCAATTTTAATTGACACTGTTTACATCTCCTTTTATGTCGGGCAATAATTTTTAAGTCTAGCATTGATCAAACTACCCTATACATATGAATCTACCGTAAGTAACATGTCGCGTAGCGCAAAATTTAGTATTATATTTTTCCAACCAATCCGAAAAGACCAGGGGAATGAGCCATGGCGAGAAAACACAGCGTAATAACGCGTCTAAGTTTTCAGCACGATGCGTCTCTTGCAGTATGCCTGCCCGCGCTTGCCCTTCCTGCAGTGTTCGGTGGTTCACCAAAGGAAATTTTTTATGGTGAAAACTAGCAATAATTAATCAAAAATAAAATTATGAGATTTCTTCTATGATAAAATAAGATTTAATAGTTGAACGTACATTTTTTTTAAATTTCTTCTATTATAAACCTGAACACTAATTTAATAAAATATATTCATGGAATTTATTCTATCATGGAACTAAGCAGTACTAAATTAAAAAGATATTTAATCAAAATCTCTTACATACAACAGTGCAAACCAACTTATTTGAAGCTGTTCATACCTAATATTAATACATAAATCAAACCCTTGGGCTAGGTGCGAGTTGTACAGTAAAACACTGAATCAGCATTATTTTCCTAGAATCTGTGTATGCCTTTATCTCTGTGAGTGACACTTAGATACACTTCATCCTTCCAGCTTTCTCTCACTAGCTTTGTATGTATTTAAGAACAAAATAATCAACTCAAATCTTCTCAGTAAAAGAACATATATAAAAAATAATCAAAACAGTTAATGGGAAGAAAAACCGTCGGCAAAACCCCGCGAGAGTAGCTGGAGCTAGGGACTACTAAGGGGTCGGTAATTATAATCACAGTACATAATGTCACTGCACGTCAAGCTTTCCAACTTATGTATGCGCGCGAACAAAAGAGAGAGAAAGAGAGACAGAGAGTGAGAGAGACATAGAGCAGGTGGTCACGCAAGATGGCCAACGTTGCAGCACGTCTAACTATCTAGCTTATGCAGGCACGTGACGCGTACCTCGCACTCCATTAACTGAGTCTACAGAAACAAAATTTCAACGTTACTCACACTGTATTGCCTTACCTGCACCGTGAACCAGCACCAGAACGATAACTATCAAAGGGACTTAACTCATGTCCTTGTCATTCAAAAGCTTGTCAGATGCCATATTTTTCACCACGCTCACCTGTCACTACGCACCCGTGCTTCCTCCGCTCTCCAGCTAATCCTGACGTAGACACGCCACCCCGCTTGTCATTCTATCTTCTACTAGCACAACACAAGTTTCAATAAAACCTACTCACCAATACACTTCTTCCTAGCTAAATTTTACTGAATTCTTTTAGCCGCATAGTCAGCAACAAAAACTTCTCTAGCTTTACAATCTAACTACCAGCGATGCAGCGAACACTGCGTCCAGAAGCACACCCCAGCTCCATGACATCCAGCATACCTCTACGTGGCAGCATGGCAGTGAAGCGTTCTGGGCCTATAACCAGCTGGGATATAAATTTAATCTAACGTGATGCTGTGGAATAGGAGCGTGCTCCGGGAAAATAATCTTGGTACACTTTAAATTATATTAAACACAATAATACATAATCACTTTATTATTCACACTTTGTTATTTATAACACAGAACTTGTTAATGTAACTTGATCTTTCTAGCTGTGCAATCGCACGTTTGCTTATGTAATACATCACAATTAATTTGTTAGTATTATTAATAACGATAACTAACTGTAAAACCAGATCTGTATATTATGTAACTAAATACGCAAGGGCTGTTTCGCTCAAAGAGCACGACCGCGCGGGCAGGCAGACGAAGGAGAAGTGAAGGAGGGGAAGTGAGAGCCGTGCCGCTGCGTGGCTCTTCTTTCTTGCTTGCACATATTCGTTGGTTGCGGCAGACGCCACTCACGTCACGAAGCGCTAGCAGAGCAGGCGAAGCAAGCCATACTTATTTTATCTTCACAAATCCAACTTTTTCTGTTACGGATACCGTTTGTACTTTGTAAAATCCCTATCTTCGCGTGAAAATATCCAACAATAACAATTTTTTCATCTGTTACTATAATATTTTCTATGATTTTTTCCAATTTGTCTACTAAATATTTAATTCCTACATTATTGTACACAATTACGACCGTCATTTTATTTTCATTGACTAAAACCCCTTTGAGTGAAATACCGAATTCCAATTCTTTAATTTTTATTTCTTTAATATTATTATTTACTCCCCCCCATAACCCCTTCCTTAGCCCTGCCCTTTATATTATCTCTTATTGCTGCCTTGCAAAACCAATTATAGGTACTATTCAAGTTATTTATTACAAATGATTTCCTCTTCTTCACTAGCCAGGTCTCTCGCACCATGATAATATCGTAAGTCTTTAGAATATCCAATACTCATCTTATCTTTTTCGCCTTGGTTTCTGGTCTTATTTTTTTGGTTTTTTAGGTTTTTTTTTTGGAATGAAAGGAAATTGGGAGGGAGGGGTGACGCCGGGGGGGGGGGGGGGGGGGGGGGGGGCAGGAAGTACCCCTCAATATGCCCTAAAAACATAAATAAACTTCATTGCTCACAAAAATCTTTAAAGTTTTTACCAAGCACTAAATAAAACTAGCCGTTATGTTTTACCAGTAGGAGAATTTGAAATTTATGTTAATTCTTAAGGATTTAGGATGGTGCCAGCAATATGGCGGCCAGGAATACAATTTCAAATGATGCAACAAATTGAACCATATTGTCCAGATCAAACCCTTCTGTCTGGAACCTATATTGAGTAGTTGTAAATAAATTACCGACTCGCCATTTTGTATTGACTGCCATATTGAATTTTTAATGATGCAACACATTTAATCCTATTATACATATCAAACTATTTCATTTGATACCCATATGGATGGGGTTGTAAAAGAATGGCTTACTCACCATTTTGTGCTAATACTACTTTGAATTTGGAATGATACAGCACATTGTATACCGCATTGTATGGATTAAACCCTTCGATCTGATACTCATATTGAGAGTATTGTAAAAAAAATCGCTGATTGGTCATTTTGTAACGACCGTCATCTTGGATTAAACATGGCATAAAACACGTAACTGTATTTGATACCTTGTAGCTACTAATTTGAATGTCATTTTAGTGAGGTAGTGAAGGATAAAGTCAAATTTATAGAAAAATAGTGAAAATAATGCATCTTTTCTTGATTCCTTGCTGGCATATTGCTGGCGCCATCTTGAATCATTAAGCATTGATAAAAATTTGAAGTTTTTTTACCATGAATACATGACCGATAGCTTTATTCATTAATTGGTAAAAATTTTTAAGATTATTGTGGGAAATAAGATGTATTTATTATTCTGGGGCATATAAGGGGGTTTTTACTGACCCTCCAAAGCTGTTGCACAACTTCGGACTAATTTACTGCTAATTTGCAATTTGAACGCAGTAAAATGAAAAAAAAATATTAAATTGGACCATGAAGTCGGAGGTTATCTAGTTTTCAGAAAAATTTTCCTGTATTGCCCACTGTGCCTCGTCCACCTAAATGATCGATCTTTCCAGTAGTCCTTTTCTTTTAATGATTCCAACTTTGTGTTTTAAGTCATATGTCACAATCAGCCACCCTCATGCCAATGGTCTCATTCTTTCGATTGTTTATTCCGTCTGTAAACATTTCCCCAGTACATTCACTATTTCTTGTTGTATTCTTCTTCCGACCGTTGTAAACCCTTAAAACAATATTGTGAACGATATTGTAGGTTGGGCATGTACGGATTGATACAATAAGTACGCCATTCGTTAAAGAAAAAAAACAATCTTTATTTACACTATCTTGACTATCTATAAGCACTATCTTAGTGTTGATGATAATAGACATAGACTATTTAAAAAAAATGCAATAAAGAAGTTAATAAAAACAAAAGCAAGTAGAGACGTGAGAGAGATGCGCACGAAGCAACAGATTATGCGAGAATGAGTTACAGGCTGACATTAGAAAGAGACGTTGCTAGGCACATACACCAAATAACTACACATATATATGAATTTAGGTACGAATGCCTCACGTCATCTCACACTCCCTCACGCTTGTATCTAAACTATTAAGTTTGAAAAATTAAGTACTTCAAAAATGACACACAAAATAAAAGATAGGAATTTAAGTAATTTTTAAAATTGAAACTGCCCATCTCCAGGATCATCACTCTTACGATTGATTGCGACGACGTAAAAAACACAAAGACCATATATTAGTTTATATATTCATACAAACAAGACGTTTATATTTTTATTTATTATCCTATACTATCTTAACTTTGATCTTTGTAATCTTAAAGGCAATCCTTATTATCTTGCAATCAATCATTCAATCGTATTCAAAATCTTTTGTGTTAATTTTTCGTGAAATTCAAAGGGTACAGGTTTTTTAAAAATATCTCCTTTGACGGGATCAATTTCACAGTTATATTTCCTCTAGACACACATTCTTTGACATACTGAGCTTTAATTTCAGTGATATGTCTCAATCTTTTACCACTATCTATCTTTGCACTAGCCCCAGCAGCTTTGTTGTCACACCATAGATTGGCAGGTAACAAAGTGCGAGATAATATAAACCTTATGGAATATTCAAGTCCTATCAGCTCCTGACTAGCATTACACGTTGCCACATATTCTGCTGCGCAAGTTAAAATTGCAACATAATTTTGCTTCCTCGTTTTCCAGGCAACTGTATCTCCATGCGATTCTATGAGATATCCACCTGTTGTAATTAAACCTTTACCGTCCGCCAAACTTGCGTCTGAAAAAGCCTCTAATCCATCTTCAAGACCTATATAAGTCAATCCCAGAGTTATAGTATGTTGTAGATAACGGAACATGCGTTTGACCATTTTCCAATCATCCTCAGTTGGACAAATGTGGTGTCTGCTCAACACATTCACAGACTATGAAATATCTGGTCTAAGAGTGTTGGCCAAATACAACAAGCTACCAACTGCTTTCCTGTATAGCACATTTTCTCTCGTTTTTGTTCTGTCTAATTCGTTAGTATCTGCTCTCTCTTCTCTATCTTTCCTCTGTCGATTTAAAACTTGATTAGTCACCATAGGTGTCCTTTGGGGCTTCGAATCTTGAGATACGAATTTTTCCAGCACTTTGTCGATATGTTCTGTCTGAGTGAGTGAAATTGTTCTAGGTTTTCTATCTCTTTTCACTTTTATACTTAGAAAGGTGTCAACCTCACCAAGATCTGACATCTCAAACTCAGATTGTAGACGTATTTTGATTTCATGTAGTTTACTTACACAACTACTAGCTATGATCATATCATCTACATATAGAATCAAGATCAGGAAATCATTCTTTTCTCTCCATGCGTAGATACAAGGTTCACTGGTACGTTACTGCAACCCCAATTTCAAAGCAGCTACACTAAAGCACTCGTTCCATCTTTTCGGGTTGATCTTGAGTCCATAAAGAGCTTTGTCTAGATTACAAACTTTATTTTTCTTGAAACTATCTTTGTCAAGCAGGCCTTCAGGTATCTCCATATAGATCTCCTTATTAATAAAGCTATTGAACATGGCTGTCTTGACGTCGAGTTGACAAGTCTTCAGATCATATTTGTTTATAAAGGATATTACTGATCTCACAAGAGCCAATCCAGACACTAGAGCGTAAGTCTCTTGCGGGTCATATTTGTTTCTATCTTTGAATCCACGAATCACCAACCTCGCTTTAAACTTTGTGTTTCCATTTTTATCCATCATTCTCTTAAATACCCATCTGGAATCGATAATGGTTGGTTTTCCTCCATCTATGTTCATAGCTGGTCTATTTAAAATCTTCCATAATTGATTTTTGTACAATAACTCTAGTTTTCTGTCAACAGCTTTGAGCCATTGATCTCGATCTGGAGTTACGATAGCTACTTTGTAGTTTGCGGAATCTTCATTCAATCCAGTAATTAGGGCGTGTGTCATTTCATCTTCAACCTCTGCGGACAAACAATCAACATCACCCTCAAATTGAAGCAGTTTATGTAATTTACTTCTGTCAATGACTCCTGCAAAACTTGTGTCATTAACAACTGCAGTTTGATTAACGCTTTCTTGAGCAGACTCTGTATATTTCCTTGTACGTCCTCACTTTCTCTTTACTACTTGCTCCCCCTCCATTTACAATTACTCTTTAGGACTATCTTTATCAAACTTAATTCACCATCCTTCCTGTTTAATATCGATCTTATTATTATCCCATTTAACTATCTTATCTTTTTCCCAAATGTCTTTGAATACAAGTCTTTCATGGAATCTAACGTCTCGACTTTCATAAAACTTTTCATCTTCCGGTCTTAAAAATATATAGCCTGTGGTCATGTAGCCTAACAGTACTACACGTATACCTTGCGGGCTGAATTTTGGTCCAGTATTCCTTCGAATCTTAATAAATGCCACACCGCCAAATCGTCTAATCTGTGTTATGTCTATCTTAATGTTTGGAACAAACTTTTCCAATGGGGCTGTCATATCATTGGATCGATGTGGTGTACGACTATAAGAGTATACTGCAGCACTCAGTGCCATGTCCCACATGTTCTCTCTGAACCCGGAGTCATAGATGTAGGCTCGCACTTTGTCTTGCAATGTACGATTAAGTCGCCCAAGGACACCGTGAAGGCGTATCTGGACAGGCCAGTTGAAGTTCGACTCCCAACGTCTGGAGTACTTCAACTGTCTGACCTCCCGTGAACTATGTACCTTGATCAGTGCGTGAAAAACACATCTCCGCATCAAAGCCCAGCAAATTCTGCGCACTAGTCACGAAATTTTCGGGACAACATCCTGCTTCACTTTTTGCCTTTACTGGGTATGCCATCGTTAATCTTGATAAATCGTCCGCATATAAAATTATAAATTTATATCCTTTCGGATGAGTTGCTGGACTAATCGGACCCATTGTCTCGGCGTTAACTATCTCAAGAGGTTTTGTAGCCCCCTCTCTCTAAGTTTTGAATAACAATCTCTTAATCTTAGCAATTTGATACACCTCACATAATGCAAAAAAACTATCAAACACTGCCTTATTGAAGTCTTTATTATCTAGATACTTTCTTACGTGCCAGAGCATAGCGTTATTATTCTTTTTAAATATTTTGTATTTCTCGGAAAAAGGACTTTGAGCCCCTGGAATCTAATTAATCATTAGTTCGACACTATCATTAATTTTTCTATCGTTAATAGTTATTTCAAACTCATTTTGTCGTGTGATATCCAAACAAGCTATTTCAGATATTTTGTTCGAGATTCCAGGGCAGCCCTTACTATCTTTAATGCTGACTTTCTAAAGCTTCTCCATCTCTGCTGTAGAAGCATTTTCTATCATTAAACAATATAAAAGTTCCTTAAATTTCTTACTGTTTCCAGTACTTTGACTATCTTGCACAAGTTCCACTATCCAATAAGGACTCCTATATACACCAGACACAAGAGTCTCATTGGAAAACGGATCAAACATATCTATCTTTGTGTTATCTAAATAAATACTTATGCCTCTTTCAGCAAAGCGTGGAAGGGACAACAAGTTTCCAGCAAGCACCTCGGTGCATATCACCACTCTATGTAGAACTATCTTGCTATCATTATTACTACCCGAAACACACCCTTCTCCCTCCGCTCTCAAGTCCGCGGGGGAATTTTCATTTGCACATTTAATCAATTTATTTTTACAATCATTAAAATTTTTCAAACAGTTTAGTTTTAGCAAAATGCTCTGTAGCCGCAGAGTCTTCTACAAACTTAATCACTTTCTTATTACAATCATTGAATAAATTTTCCTCCGTGTGCGCAGAGAGCAGAGTTTCGAGTTCAATAACAAACAAACTACCACATGCAATAGAACCGAAAATCTTATTACTATTCTTACCTACCCCATCATTTTTGTTGTTGCTTAGTTGTCATAATTCTGATTTTGTTTATCGACATTGACTCTTTCATTATCATTTCTATTATTTTATTTATTATTCTTCCGCTTATTATTATTTTTGTTATTGTTTTCATTATTATTCTTGTTACTATTACTTATACTGTTATTAATGCTACCACCACCATTACGCTTGAAGTCCCAATCATCAGAATTATTAGAATCACCGCTGCAAATCTCAAAGTGCTCCATTATATTGTGTACGAAGCGATGACAGGGGTAGCACTTTCGAAGATTCTGGCCTTTCCTTGGGCATTCCCCTGAATAATGACCCCTGTAATTACACTCGTAACAGAGAGTGCTTGCAGTGGCCGCATTAGCAGCCGCATCTATGGCTGGAATGATAGGCCGCAATCCAGCCCCACCTCGGCTTGGACCGGCACTTGCCCTACCTCGGCTTGCCCCAGCGCTCGCTGTTGGTCGAGGGAAAAATCCTTCAGCCTCCTGTTCCAACTGTTCCAAAATGTATTCACGTAAATATTTATAGGATAAGCCATCCTCACTTTTAAACAACCTAATAAAGTCTGCAATTTTAACATCCGGTACTCCATTGATGATTAAATGATAAAAACAATCTCTTTTCTCATCCTCAGGGAAACTGTGATTTTTACTGACAAGTTTAAAATCTCTTACTGAACCTTCAAAAAATTCGCAGAATTTTGTAGCACTTTGCTTTTTGGGATCAAGTTTAATGCTTGTTCCCTATCTTCCTCCATATTTTCTTGTGTTATATTAAATGCAGCTTCTATCTTAGGATCAATTGTGTGTAAAAGTTTTTTATATTTCAATTCTGACTGTAATTGTCGCAATAAGAACTCTATCTTAGTTTGATTCGTAAGGGAGTAATTGAAGTATCCTGTACTATCTTTGTTAAAAGTTCAATCTTTAAACTATCAGAGCCATCTGATATTCCATACTAAACTATCACCCAGCTATCAATGGAGTCAGAAATTAAATTAATCAATTTTTTACATGCTTTAGGTGCGGGAGTAGATGTTAAAAATGTATTTACGTTAAATGGCCGATACTTGGCTAAATCACGCATAAGAGTCTCTACCTTCTATTTTTGAGCAGCTAGACGCTGCTCAAACTCGGCTCGTAGTGCTTCTTGAGCCTTTCTATTTTCTTCTCTCTCTTTCTTGAGAGCTTCTTGATGCTGCGCTGACGAACACTGGAATCGCATGTCCAACTAAGAAGTATGGCGAATTTTTTCGGTTACAAGCGATGCATCATCATAAATCGACAAATAATTTAATCATTTAAATCATTCATTTGCAGTGCCTCAAAATACTTTTTGGTAACTCTCGTAAGTTTATACAAGTGTTCATTTATTTATAGGTCTGGTTGTTTTGAGAGGTTCTTTTCGTCAATTCTATCTTTAAATTATTATTGGTGCGCACCACATTTTTTTTTATACAATCTATCTTTTTCATAAAACTATCTTTTCTATCTTTCACATCTTTAAATAAAGGACCAATTGAATCTATCTTTCTATCTATAGAACCTTCAATTGAAATGCGCTGTTGTCTTTCACGGGTAAGTCGAACTATTCCACCACTTTCTTCTATCAATTGGAACAAATCCAACATCTCTGGACCGTAATATGTATCTCCTCCTAAAATAACCCAGACCAAGTTTAATAAAATTTCCCGAGAACCAGTGGAACGCAAACTGTGTCCTCGGGAAACACAAGCAGGGTGCACACACGAACGCAGTGTATGCGCGCCACTCTTGGGACGAGATACGGCAGACAAACCTAGCATGTGAACGCAACATGTCTAAGGCTTACTACCACAATGCGTAACTTCTATATGTAAGGACACAATTAAAAAGTTAATAAAAAAAATCACCCAAATATGCTACTGACTCATTACCCACTAAAAACAGGGCCACGTTATCTTTACGAGTTCTTCATCAAATTGGCCTATACTATATTTTATTTTTTTATATGCACTTAATAGCATGTTAAAGGTATTTTGACCTAAAACGAGAAAAGAAATAGCCATATTTTAATGTGTCCGAGTGCGTTCAAGGGCGACAAGTTTAAATAAGGAAATCACAGAAAGCGAGCATAAATACGTCTGACGGGATATTGCGGCTGCATCGTGTAAAACAAGCGGAAGGGGTACAGCTGTCTATCATAATGACCGCTCTCATGCGCGCCACCGGCCACCATGCATATTTAAGAAGACGAACGTACACGGTCCGGCTAAACGCAAGCCGTGACCGTACAGCGCGCCTCCCCTCTACACCTCGAGGCATCCCTCTCAGCAGCAGAAACACGTGTTCCCCTACGTCGCGTCGCACTGTGGAAGAAAAGGGTCAAATTTTTCTCAAAATAAGATAACTCCCGATTGTATAGCCCGATTCTAATAATTCTTTTTTTATTTTGAAGGTTTTGGATAATAGAATAACAGAAAAGTAGTCCGAAGTGATCCTTTGGCTCTGGGGGGGCAGTAAAACCCCCCAAAAGTGCCCCAAAATGACAAAAAAACTTAATTTTTCACAGAGATTGTTGTAATATGTACTAAACACAAAAAAAAGCATCCTTTTGTATTATCAAGGTCACATTTCTCAATAATAAGGATGAATCGTCAAGATCCAAGATGGTGGTGGCAATATGGCGGCCAAGATGAAAGAATAATAAATAATTTTCATTATTTTAGGCGTAATTCGATCTTATTCACTACAACTAATTCTAAATAACGATCAAACAAGCAGTAAACATGCATTCAATGTAATAAGGTGTAAGGTGCCACTTTCAAT
>JAPYYV010011549.1:0-10725 GCA_030522625.1 Copidosoma aretas | reverse complement strand
CCTCGAAAATATGATTCAGGAGACAAAAATACGTAAAAAAAACCTTGGTGGAGCGCCGGACCCCAAACGGCCACGGGAACCCCCCTGGCGCCCGAAGTATATGTTTCCCGAGTCGTTTGCTTACTGCAGTGTGGTGCCCTCACTATGCACGAGCTCCGGAACTACTACAGGCACATGTTGGCTTGTGTAAATAGTTATACAGTATAAGATATACATACACATGCGCACATGCAATTATTGCACACTTTCTGTCCCTGTATACAGGGAGAACAGTGACGTAAAGCAAGTAATACTACTTCTCAGTATGCCAATATTCAGTTACTGGTTTTGCAGGCCAGTGTGCATTAAGCATACAGTATGTGTCATGTGCGCTTGTATGAAAGTTTCTAAAGCGTGCTCACTGCCCTCACTGCTCGTGCTGGTTCTATAACACCAAAATTACTATTTCATTGACACCTTGCGTTGAGATCGATTTATAATATGCGATATTACAAAGTGACGAGTAAAACTGCTGTTAAATGAATAGCACCAAACAATGGTAAATAAAGAAGTAAGAATCATCAAGCTTCAGAAATCGTTTTCTGTATTTGAGTGAATCGTAAACAAATAATTTCAAATGTGAAATAATAATAGAAAAAAAGTAATCAGTATTGGTATTATATTTTCTTAGTAAACTAGGTTAACTTATAAAAGCTATGCACTCTTACCTTTAGATATTTATGAGCAGGATACCTTTCAAACAATCTTGTCAGTGCCGTATTGATACAACTCAGACGATGTTTTACGAAAAAAGTTGATTAAAACTTAATAAAAACTTACAGTCAATACATTTTTTTTCTGACACATGTTTTAAAAAAATACATATTGAAGCCTTCAGTGTTTTAAGATCCAATTAAATGATATGTAGGCAACCGTGTACACGTAATAATGGAATTAACATTCGTGTATAATGTCAATGAATCGTAAAATAGTGATCTAATCATATTTTACTTCCAAAATAGAGTAATAAATATTAAACAAGCACTTAAGGTAAATAATGCAGCGTTAGATTTGAATGATGAGTTGCACAAATCGCTATGGCAACATTCTCGTTTAAGTTCATAGTCTTTATTCGTGATAGATTCGATCTTTCTTTCACATATATATTTAACAGGTGCACATGATCTTGAAAAAGTTTCATGGTTGTTATCTTCTAAAATGTATAAACAAAAAATATGCATCAGTATCATTGAACGATAATAAAATGATCTATGGGTAACTTACTGTTAATTACTGTCATACAATTCCAGTCTCCGTTGCTTGAAAAGTTATTTACTTCTATGGGAATATTAAAAATTTCTGCACACAAAGTAAATAATAATGATGATCAGAATTCGTGCAAAAAAAAATAATACTGGCTTTTAAAATAGAAAGATGGTAGTTACCTCTGATTCCTAGATTGTTTTTGTGTATTAAAAAATTATGACTGCTACATTCTTCGATAGTGGATACTTTCTTAGGATTTTTTCTGCAATCTGGATTACTGCCATCGTCATAACAATGATAGCACTTTAACCCAAGCACTGCAAATACATTATACATGAGAACGTGTATTTCTAAATAAAACACTCGTATACAATTTTATTATGAAAATAACAAGATTTTACTACCTCCACTTGTTAAGTATGAAAGGATTAGAGGAAGCGCGATGATATTCCAACAAGAGAACATTTTAGCGTGGATGAATTGACAACGTGTTAAATACTTCCTCAACGTTCAACTCGCAAATGAACATCTCTGAGTAGCAGTTTCCACCTGAGTAATTATTATCTGGCGTGTATGTACAGAGATAAGACTACCTTCGCAAACAGAATGAAGTCACAAGGTAAAAAAGAGACTAGTGTGGTATTTTTATGAATCATTTCTCAATTCGCGTGACTAATGTTACCAACGTCTATTTAACATCAAACAATTGCATCATGCTCAAAGAGTAAGTCTTTCTTTTTTCAATCGTTATTTCCATAAATGAGTAATACGGTATCAACGTTATTTTTCAGTTCAACAAATGTCAAATTAGATTCGCATATCAAGGCAATGCGACACACGGTGCGTCATAACTGTAAATACATAGATCTAAGGTATACCGACAGCATCTGATACGTCACCAAAGTCGCTGGCAAAAAATCTAAGATTTTAAAGTTGCCAGCGGTCTCTCGTCGTCGCGCAAAGTTGGCATGTAGCACATTGGCAATAAGGCGCTTAGCAGTGTATATCTGCAATGAATCCAATCGCCTACTGTTTTTCTCTCTCGGTCACTGTGCAACGAAGCTCGGTTAACGGTAAAAATGGGTGTAGCTAATATTGTCCGCTCGTCGGACGTAACATTCGGTTACGTTTTCTGTGTTGCTCTGGAAAATTTGTCATGGATCGCAATGAGAGGAAAAAGAGAAGCTTGCGTTAGGTATTAGTGAAGTTTATGGAGTATGGAAGGATAAATAAAGCGAAAAAAGAGAAGACAGATAGTATGGTAAGCGGATGTACGTGCTGTGAATATTGTATTGGCCAAATCGTCGATTGTTATTTCGCTGTTCCTATCTTTGATTTTCACTCCTTTGCATGTTATTCGATAGCTGAAAAATTTATCATTAAAAATACACACAGTTCTTGGCGGTTCTCGTTCCTCCCTTAAATGCTCGTTCAATCAATAATACTCAAGTCAGAAACATAATCAATCGTTCGATATTGTATTATCTCCATTTATTTGTAATGAAGCAGATGTCATAACTTAGTGTGTATAGTTTAACAGGTCTTTGAAAAGAGAACACAGTGAAAGGATCCCCTGCGGGACAAATTAATTAATCGTTGATCTATGTGGTAATTCTTGCAAAAGAAATAATTTATGTTCAACGTCTTTTACGGTGATTCAGAGTGTGACCGTCTCATGAGGCGTATCTGCGATTTTCGGATTATGAGCCTTTTCATTAATTAAGTACTGGATTCGGTTTCATTGTTTTCTGATTTTGCAATAGCAATTAAAACATTTGAGATTTAAAAAAATTTATATTAAACATTACAGAATATTTTTTTCATTGCTAATGAATATGAACAAACATAAATGATAATATTTCAAAAGCAATAAAAGCTTGTGTTATTTCATGAAATGTATGTTATCAATGATTTCTGTTCGTATCACACTAACAAAAATATCGTCATGACAATACGTCCTACTTACTGTATACTGTCTTCACTTTTAGTAAGCGTGTGTGAGCGACGCCATTTTTCTTTTAGCTACAGTACGCTATCAGTGCTAAGCTTGCGGATCGTAGGGTCCTCATACAGTAAGTACAGACACGGATTGATTTCACATTGTCATGTTTGAAAAACTTTTTTATAATTCATCGCTTTTATCTGAAAGACTGATATTTAAAAAAAAAAAAAAAAACATTCATGAGTTTAGAGAAAAACTATTAAAATCAAAGCTGACTAGTAATAAGAAGGATCAATTAAATAATATACAGGCTATTTCTAATTTTTGGTCTTCTATAGTATAGTTTTTAGTGTATGTATTGAAAGTAAGTACTAAAAACACTGCAAAATTTGGTTATTTATCCTGTTCATTTATGTCAGATTGTAATACATTTAGCTATGTAATAACGGTCATATCGAAAAACGGCGAAGAAATTTCATTGTTCGATTAAAGTAGACATTTTTTTTAAAGCAATCACTCAATATGCGAGTTCAATAAAAATTTGTTGTAAAGTAAATAACAGCAAATTTACAGAACATGATTTTACCCTATATCTTATTTTCGAAACAAGGTATCAAATTCCTAACAAGCTCCTAAAATAAATAATCAAGTATGTATCTTGAACGCTGAGTTGCATAAACTGGTGTCGCAGCATTTTATTGATATATTCAGACCTGGGTTCACTACATCCTCAGACGTGCATTGATACATACATCCCCTTCCCATCTCTTTTGGGTGTCCTTCTACTAGAATAAATAAATGTACTTTAGCACAATAAAATAAGGTAATGATTAATTTTTCATGAATGATCAACTTACAGAATGCGGTTCCTGTACCGCACGCCCATTCTCGGTTTTTATTCTTTTTCCGTGCGTCCAAAATCGCTAAAAAGTCGACGTATTGGAAAAATTGGCGAAACTTCATCAGTAAAAAAGTGATGATTATAATTTTTTTGAAACAAAATGAAAATAGGTGATAAAATTTAAAGATAATTCTTTATAATTTACATTCCAAGCCCTTAAAATCCGGTACTCCTTTGGGATAATTATCAAAATCACATTTTTTGATTGCAGATTTCCTAGGATGATTCGAACAATTTAGGTTATTTTCATTTGCATTGTCTCTGCACTCATAGCACCATAATCCAAATGCTGCAAATTCAAACAATATTCAGAGTTTGTATAAGTACGCACATAGATACGAGTAAAACAGTACGAGAAGATCTTGGCGACACGGATGAGAGCGTTCATACGTTCTAGGTCTGGAGTGGTTTTCGTGCATAACGTACTGTTTTACTGGTGTACGCTTTTTTATTATTCTAACCTCCGCTAATGAAGTACAAGATGATAAATGTAAGCGCCATGATATTTTGAACGGAGGACATTTTGGCATTGACGGACCGACACCACACTTTTTAAGGTTTTACCAACAAATTAACGCCTCTGACGAATAGCTTTTACGTATGGACAAATTCAACCTCTAAAACTTTCTGTTATTTTCAGGATAACGGTTAACTAGTTTGACAGCCTCTAACAAACAACTAAAATCTGACACGATTTTTCGTAACCAAGACTTTTTTTGCTGTGCACTATTCATTTGTCGTATGGACTTCAAATCATTCTATACGATTCGCGCCCAGTCAGTAGTAATTTTTGTTTTAATTCTTCAAATATTTGTGTTAGATCTCCCTCTTATATTTTCCTTTGTGAACTGATGAAATGAATCCTATCAAAACTTTTATTTTCATCTCACTATTTCATGAAAAAAATCACGATATGGAGGAATAGCTATAAAGTATAACTTTCGACTCGTTTCTTTTTTTTTCCACTCAATTAACTGCTCATATGTTTAGGGTGCCTGTACATGGACGTATAAGGGTGCGTTTAGATGAAGTCTGGCAGTCTGCAGACTGGCAGACTCGCCTATAAGAGCCCGTAAGAGTAAGAGAGAGGTTAGATACGTGATCATACTTCTCTCTTACTCTTATGGGCTTTTATGGAAGCGAGTCTGCCACTCTGCAGACTACCAGACTCCATCTAAACGCACGCTTAAAGTCTTAAGACTCTAAGCCCCCCGGAAGATTTGAATCATGTTTGAATTGTCTTTTCTCAAAATAACTCTATTAACTAAAAAAAAATACTTGTTTACTGCCATCATCAAGCTATCGTAGTGAAAGAGCGTTGGTATACTAATTTAAATTCGCCAATCGAATGCGTCAAACATTATTTTATAGTTTATATATGTAAGTAAGGAACGATCGGTAACAAGGGGTGCTTCACATACCCAAACAAGTAAGGCAATATTAAATGCTGACAAAAAGACTTGTCTTGCTTATTTACTCTTGAATTATAGTATAGTATTTTACTAAAATAGTGTAAACAAGTTTTTTTCTCAATAATAGGCTTATTTTGAGGAATAAAAATTCAAACCTAATTCAAATCATTCCGGGGGCTTAGAGTCTTAAGACTTTAAGACGTCCATGATGTACAGGCACCCTTATTAGAAGCAAATAATGATGTTTGAAAAATAATCTCACTCAAATTCAAATCTCCTCTAACCCAATTCTGTTCATTCTCTCAATCTCGCAACCTAAAAGTGCACCCTACAGAAAAAAAAATATTGTCACACTGAGAGAAATATTCCATAATTTTTATCGTGATCGTCACTACAAAAATTACCTTGTGGACGGTAATCGTGGGACACAGCGACATCACGGGACTTTTTATACCTAACTTAGACGATTTTTACCGTGCAGACACTAAAAATTATCTGGCATCCAACAAAATTTCCCCTCATTCGAGCGAATAATTCACTGCATGCATTGAATTAAAAAATGTATCTAATTTTTAAAAAATACTAGCTTGTAGAGAACGAGAAAACGCATTATTTTTATATTTACAACTTTTTGATCTAAGTTATGCTTATTGTAATGCAAATAAAAACCGTATTTCCTGAAAACTCAAATTCAATACTTTTAAAAACATAAATCGCTGTTTCTCAGCCAATCATGATCGAAATAAAAGGCTTCATTCGAAATTATTCTCCTTTTTATGATATACTTACTAGCCTCAAAGGGCGCGCGCCGCGTGCCAAAGGTTAGTTTGACAACTATAATCTTGCAAAACATTTTAAAATCTCAGGTTCAATTCGATACCTTGAACCGTCAATTCGGTACTATATCGCAATCTCCCTTTTAAAACAGGATTACAATAAGTATAACTCGGATTAAAAAGTTGTAAATATAATAAAAGTGCGGATTCTCGTTCAATACAAGCTAGTATTTTTTTAAATTCGATATTCGATACGCTTTTTAATTCAATGCATGCAGTCGCAATGCAAAAGCATTCGCTTGAGTGAGGGGAAATTTTGTTGGGCGCCAGATAATTTTTACTGTCTGCACGGTAAAAATCGTCTAAGTTAGGTATATAAAAAGTCCCGTGATGTCGCTGTATCCCACTATTACCATCTGCACGGTAATTTTTGTAGGGACAATCACGATAAAACTTATGGAATATTTCTCGCAGTGCACGAATAGTAATAATGTGCTTCCCTATACCACACCCCGTGACATACAAACTTCCCACACGCTGTCTCGTATTCTCGAAGGCCGTACTGAGAGGAAAATGTCCCGCGAATAAAGTACACACAAATTTAAAAGAGCTCGTATACAGAATCGGGAGTATAAGTAACTATAGCTGTCGCTCGTCTCTTCAATTAGAGCGGAGAGAGAGCGCGCAGTGGCCGGCTGCCAAACTTCTTTTCTCAGTCGCTGTTACAATCGATAATCTTGCTGTCCTCCACCTTCCTTTGTTTTTGTGTGTTCACTATGTCCTCTCTTTTTGCTCTATTTCAACTTCAAAATATTTTTCGGCCACTTTAGACGATAACTAATGTTATTTCCAAAACATACCGACGAACGACGAGAGGGGGAGAAATAAATATCGATATAAATGTCTTCTCAATTTATTTTGCTACTGCTTGGCATTAAGCACTAAATGTTTGAGTTTTTTCGAGCTACTGGATACGGGAAAACCTCGGGAAAACCTCGTTGAACGAGTGTATCGTATTTAGACGACAGAAACACGATCGCGAGCGCATGCGTTACTATATTCAGCGCGTAATTTCAAATGGGTGTGTTGGGTACGTACATATACATCAAGCGCAGCCAATTTGTGCGCAGAAAACATGGGACCAACAGAACCGACTCTTTACGGTCACATACTGGCACGTGTCAGTAATAATTTACTGTTGTCCCACGATTTCTGCTACCGCATTCTCGCGATTCATTACTGTAAGGCGCAGAAAGTTCGGGCGCAGAGAGTTCCGCATGAAAGCAGAGCGAATATTATACTCGTCCCATGTTCTCTGCGCCCGTCATCTCTGCGCAGGGCTCTCAAAAGTGGCATGATTTCGAGGCGGGAATTTATTTTCATTAGTTTCATGTACTGGTAAATAATAGTAGATCATATTAAACAATGTTATAATGAAATAAGTAATTGTTTAACGTTATTTTCATGAGTAGAAGCATTTCAAACATTAGGAAGTTAAAGAGGAAATTTCGCGAAATAAAACATGGCAATGGACAATAATAGCAGTAAAACACTATTGTGATTGATAAAAATGTTATAAATAAGTAATTCGACAATAATAGGGTTTAAAAAAAGTAATTATCAAACTTAATTACAAAATAGTTATACATAAGAAAGCAAACTGCTACTCCATTACAGCAACCCGCTGAACAGGTAATGCAGAGTGCATCCACTGTGTAAATAGAAAGTAAGGGCTGTTTTCCATATCCGCTTAAAAACGTACACTTATTATTAATAAATAAATACTATTAATTAACAAAGTACCTCAAACTAAGTTACTTAGCACGATTACTGCTCATTTCTGAATAAATCAATACTATTAAATAACAAAGAACCATAAACAGAGTGACTCGGCGTGCTTACTGTCAATTTCATAATAAATGGATATTAATTAATAACAAAGTACCTTAAACAAAATAACCCAGCGCGCATGCTACCCATTTCTTAATAAATAATAACTATGCAATAACAAACCAGATTGAACCAAATGACTCGGCAGAAATACTGTTAATTTTTTAATAAATAAATATATACTATTAAATAACGGAGTACCCTTGACCAAGTAATACATTGTGCAAACTATTGATTTGTTACTAATTTAATACTATTAAATAATAAAGCAGCTCGAACCAAGTGACGTATAGCCCATACTGTTAATTCTTATTAATAAATACTATAAAATAACAAAGCACCTTAAATCGATTAACTGAGGGCATTTATTGTCCAGTTGATAACATTATTATTAATAACATAAGAACTAATACAAGGTGACCCAGAGCGCTGACTTTCCTAGCGTTTAAACCATTACCATTACTATTAATCACATAAAAACTAATACCAGGTGACCCAGAGCGCCGACTTTCCTCAAGTTTTAGTTAATACCATTATTATAAATAACATAATAACTAATACCAGGTGACTCAGAGCGCTGACTTCATCTCACGTTCTAATCGCCCTAGTATTGCAGTCAAAGAAGAACCAAAAAAAAAATCTCAAGTTTTACTGTACGAAATGTAGTTCCTATTACAATGGTATTGGTTGTTATATGTCAATGATACGGCTAAGTAATTTTATTCGAATTTATGGGAAGGAGCCTACAAGTTTTTTTCTTAAAATGGTTTTTGAAATTGTACTTTATAAGCCTTATAAATATTTTGTTGGATTGTATAAGAATAACATCGAGTACAATGTTATGGGGTTATCTCAACGTATATTCTATTTGTGTTTATAGTTATTTTTCACCATACTGCGACGGAAGTAGGAACTTTTCTCCCGCTTTGCGGGAAAAAAATTCCTCCTTCCGGCGCGGGCGCAGGATTGATGAATGCTCGGCTTCGCCTCGGGTAGCAATGCACGTGTGATCTAGAGCATTCTTTACTTTCCCTCCCTTGGTGCGTAATGTACTATTGTGATGGTTATTCTACTATGGTTTTATGGTTAAAAACTCTTCAAATTTTTATTAAAAAATATTTGGTTAAACCATTATTAAATATATCTGGTAATTCTTATATTTTATTTATTATGTTTCATACGTGATAGCGCAGTCAGGCGCAGTCTTTAACCATGCTCTTGAAATTATCAAGTGTTTTAAATGTTGTATATATGGCTACAGTGGAATCTACGAGTGCAAAAACCGATATCAATATAAGCCAATAGCCTAAAAATCTATTGGAATTTAGCTGTATCCCCTGGTTAGACAGTGCAAAAATTATTTTAGATCCTTATCTGATAATGTATATAGCTGCGAAATGAATTATATATGAACGTATCGGCTTTAGCCGGAACGTATTGATCATTCCGTTGTATCCTTTAATATAAAAATAAGTCAATAGAAACTTATCGGCCTTCTCGCCAATTGATTATTTCACTTTAGCCTTTCATGTATGATTTCATATATGAAAACTGAATTCTATATTATATATGAACCTATCGGCTTTAGACAATTGGTTATTTCATGAATAATATTGATGAATATAAATGTTATTAGAACTTTTCGTATTAAGTTCAAATATATTTAACTTCTTAGCACACCACCTGGATAGCGTCTCCAGCAAGTAATGACACCTGGACCAGTTGAGTATCTAGAAGTGAAAATATAGTTTACTGGTGGGACTATTATTTACAGAACAAAGGTGTTTTCAACCAAATAACCCTGAACACTAAATTTTCTTTTATTTCAATATCATAACCGACTATTAGTTGACAACAAAGTCACTTTAAATAATTATCGTAATGATAATTAAAACGAAAATATAATGAAAGCATCATATATGGCAAAAGTTTTTTCGCTCATGAACCTGTGCGCCTAATCTTGCCTTTTATTTTTAACTGAAAATTAGGCCATAATCCATAATTATTACGGTATAGAAAAATAAGTAGTGACTCTACCTTCTTTATTTATAATAAGTATTGTAAGACAGATGTATTATATACATGACTGATTCCGCGCTAACTTGCCCAGATCGTGTACTGCGTTGGTACTTGAACTCCAAAACGAAATTGAATGTTACGAGGCACCATCTCCACGTAAAATTTTATGTTCTAACTGATGGAATAGTAAAAACAGGCATTAGAATCAGTTTTAATTGAAATATTAAGGGCAAATCGTCGAAATGTCCTTTCCGTCTCCCTTTCAAAATATAGTTTTTTCAACTTTCGACCCTTGGCGTACTTACTTATACGTCACGGTCCTCAACTAAAGATATGCATCGAAAATTTGTATGCGTGCTGTGCAAGTTGCTACCAATATCAAAGCCATATTTAGTCATTAAGTTGTCCTACTCATCGCTTACATTGTGCAACGAGTTTTTGTTTCAATAAATAGACCACTACGTCATTGGCTCCAAAAACAAACAAAAAAACAAAAAAAAAAAAAAAAAACAATCCAAAAACGTGCCGTAAACAGCTCGG
>JAPYYV010011548.1:0-14967 GCA_030522625.1 Copidosoma aretas | reverse complement strand
ACTTTTTTTTTACTCATTTTTGTCTGTACGTTTTTTTTACTTGTTTATACTTGAGAATCGACAGCTGGGATTTTTTGGCACACCTTTTTCCAACGAGTCTTTCGTTTGCTCGTTAATTTTCGTGCGTCTCAACGTATGAAGCTTTTTCGTATTCCGTTTCGAAAACATGGTTTTTCGCTTGGAAACCATGTGCATAAGTTCACCGGAAAGGTATGGTACAAGGTTTTGATTCGCACGTATAATGCATACCCTACACGTATTGTAAATCCATGAAATTAAAAGTTCTCCGAAGTGGAAATTGACTTTGCACCATATAGAAGCGAATCGCGAAGAAATCACGTTTACCTGAAAACCCTTGCATTTCTTGGAAAGCAATCACATCCTCAACTTTAACAAAATGTCTTTGAGACATGTATCAATTTTAATAGCAAGTATATACTGAACTGTTATACCTTACCTGAGAGAAGATATACAAGAAAGAAATAAACCTAAATACGCACGCACATGTCCCCTATATCACAATTCACGAAGCATACAGCGCGTCCATTACACGCGTGATATACGGTTTTTTCATTGAAATCGCACGCGGGATTTCTTAAAAGAACTGAATTTCCATACTATGCAGAGACGTATGTAATGTAATACTAACGTAATAAAACAGCTGAAGCGCATACATACATGACTATACCTCCATACGGGCTCTCAATATTAAGTGATACTGTGCATCGCTGTGTATTTTCGTATAGAGTATTAAAAAATAGAGAAAATCAAGAAGCTTGCGCTTAGAGTCTTGAAGTAAAGTACAGCTCAAACATTTTTCCTGCGGTTGACTGAGGAGGCACTGTGACGATTTTCAAGTTCTGAACATGGGGAAAGGTAAGTGATGTAAACAAATTTCTAATCATCCAAGTGGGTGAAAGCTTCAGTAAATGCATCTTACAAAAGACTGAATAATGATTATTCCAAAAGTAAGTTAAAAATAAAGGTATAAGCTAACTTGACCATCTTTTGATCAATAATTTTCAACAATGCCTGCTCCTGTATGCGTTTTTACAATATAATTACGTTTTTTATTTCATTTTTTAATGAAAATCTGATTTTTTAATGGGTCACATTCATTGCCATCGATTTCAATAGATAAATATAATTTTTAGGATTTCGCTTACTCACAATACACCTCGCAATACACTACACAATATGAATATTGTCCTTGATTAGGACTTTAATAAATTTAAAAGTATTTTTATAATGCTAACACATGTCTTCAAAAATATGTTTAAAGTACATAACAGCTTAATAAAAATAAAAAATAGCTATTCTCTTACCATAGAACAGCCACAGTAATGTTCATTCATCTGAATCGAAAAAAAGGTTTTATTATTATTTTACCCTCAATCAACATAACTGAATGTATTACGCTGTATGATTTTTCAATGTAAATCAGTAGATTATTTTCATTAAACCATTTAAATCATTTATATGGTGAATTCTTAAAGAGTCAAGCTAATATTTGATACAAGAAATCTGCGTATTTTAAACAATGAACTATTACTTTAAATGGTAAAAACATACTTTTTGAAAGAATAACTTAAATATTTCAAATATATGTTTCATATAAACGAAGAGCTGCTTTCAAAAATAATTTGCATTATACGTTTAATTTAAAAAAAACATATTTATGGGAGAGATTACTTCTTAAGCCAGTTCTCTATTGCATGTATCATTTATAGTGTCTATACATAGGACAAAAAATCAATGAAAATTAGTGCTTTGTTTGATTAATATCAACATTTATTACTATGATATTTATTCTTCTTGAATACTCCAAGATTCATGTGATTTTTAATTAATTTTAATAAAAAAATAGTGTACTTGAAAAATTGAGTTTCAGTCCGACAAAATGAATGTTGCTCATTCTATTGAAACTAAAATTTTTAACACAATTAAAATTGTATTTGATGAAATCATGTTTATATACGGTAACAATCATCAATAAAGTTTTAGATAACATATGAAATAATAAAATAATGGCTGCTTGAGATTATAAATATTGTTTATACATATGCATTTTAAAAGGATAACGTAAAATTTTCGACATCAAGGTATCATTACAAATTATAGTTTACTGATCTATGTCTCCACATTCCAGGGTGAAAGAACCAGATTTATTTTAACCAATTTTAAATTTAAATATACTATCCTACCATAGATTTATTAAAATATTTTACGTACGATTCTTTGCATGGCCATTTAATATAATGGTATTCATAAGACACAGTAAGTGCCAAAAACCGCTGTGAATGCACCTGGAAATGCACAATATATTTAATTATAATTCATACTTTGTTCGATTTATCTCATTTGAATATAAAATACATAAGTAACAACAAAGATAAAGTGATGTGTACAAAACCTCCAGTTTCAATATCAAGTTCCGACATGGCTTCGAAAGGAAGATATAATTAGTTTTATATACTTCTACTTTTAACGTGGTGTCTTACGATAATACGATAATCAGTACTTTCTGGGATGCGTGTAGACCGCTAATGCTGAGAATGTCGGGCTATGTAGCAATGCGATCGTGCATTTCTTTCGCACACAGTTAATGTGTATGTTTTTACTCCCTTAAGCCATAAAATACATTATAACAATGCTAATAGCATGGTAAATCATAAATCCAAAAAAATATCACTATTCACTTTGGATATTTTATGTAAAAAGGAACACTACATACAAATTTTATATTTTTCGAATACTAATTTAAATTTAGTAAATTATTTTGTTATTTTGATAATTAGTTTAATGTAATATCATAAAATATAAGTGGTGGTATGACTCGTAAAAGTTTTTCAAATATTGCTTTATTTTTCTTTTTTCCATTCATTAAAAAAATTCACCAAGGTCTTCAAAATACATAATTATAATCCTGTACACAAGGTGAAGCATAAAATCCTACCAAAACTATAATCTTACTCGCACGCAATTTTATAATACAAAATTCCATTGAGTCTTGATGATGAAAACAAGTAATTTAAAAATGAAATAGCTCCCTTTCAATCATACATTTGCTGCATGCAAACAGGCCCACTCATTTCGTTGTATGAACAAACAAAACCACTCTCGCGAAGAAAATAAAAAATTGAAATAGCTATGCACTACACTTTACTTATCTATGTATAGTATATAAGTACCATCTGAGCTGTATAAATGGGCATCCACGTTTTAATGATGATGTGAATTGTATAATGTCATACGACTCGCAACGCTCCCACACCCACCCAGCACATCATAAGTGTGCGTCTAGCGTCAGATATACATATATAGATGCCGTAGAAAAGAGAGAGAACAAAATCGTTTTCAAGGCCACGTGTCTGCGTACACGTATGTGCACACTGCTTTCAAGCGTTGTTTTGACTGTTGCTTTGCCATTGTGGGCCCACCTGTTCTTTTGTATTGAATAGAATGAATTTTCATATGATAAAAATGTTTAGAAAATTTGTAATATTTAATAAAGCTGTCTACTGTAATCCAATGATAAAAGGATACTGTCGTACACAAAAAATAGTAGTTTTCGTACGAGATTGGAAAAGCTTTAATTTGCGAACCAAGAGGTTTTTAGAGAAGCCTTTACGATCGAGTTACGAATGCTATTTTTCCTACCGAGGGTGTCCCAGGGTTCCAAAAAAACCCGAGATATGTGTATACAGCTGGAGAGCCTGCTTATTTACTAAACACCTGTAAAAAACTGAAATAGATTGTACAGGAGTTGATTTGGAATACGTAATAAAGTTAAACCTTAACTGATTATAAACTCCATTAAGAATGAAATGTCAATCCCCAAGCGTCATACTTCTACTAACAAAAAGAGGACCAACAATTGAATTTTTTGTATTTATTACCACACAAGACGTAGACTAATGTGCAAATGGATGATTTCCCACTAAATTAGATACACGGCGGATTATATGCGGGTACGTATTGTTGTTGGCATGTTGTACTTATACTCAGTTTTCCTTAATCCATGCATCAGTCTGACTAATGGTTTCTTCTTGGAAACTGCAAGCTCAATAAATATTCATCGTCTCAGGCGCTCAGATATCGAATCAGCTTTTGTACGTTACATTATTACATATTTCATACGTACACTGGAAATGGTACCTTACAGTTTTATAGTAACGTACTGTTTTGCTCTAGACTCAGAAGATGAACATTATAAATTCGCTCTGTGCACAACACGGCGCGTGTATTCGCCCGACACTAGCGCCAAATCCAGTGTTTGGCGCTAGTGTCGGGCGAATATACGTATTTTAAATGGGGATTGGGTATCGAAGTTCCAATTTTCGCCGTTTGTGCACAGAGCAAATAAAGGTGAATATTTGGCGTAGTGTAGAATATCTTTTGGTGTCAGCCTCACTAAGCAGATCCAAGCGTATGTTTTGTGTCTGTTCCTTGCCTTGGTGTAGGTGTATTTACTGGAGAGTGTGTCTTGTTTATTATATGTAAAACACTGTTTTAAGTTGGATGATTGTTTTGTTCTACTCATTCCTACTTTAGTTAGATTTAGTTATTTTGTTGATGATATTTTTAGTGGATGAATCTATTTTGTAGTAGCGGGTGTTTAATCATATATTGGATATCGTTAATTTTGATGTCGAGGTGGGCCAGTGACTGTAAGTATGTCTAGGTTGGAGAAATATGTTAGGAATCGAGAAATATTGGGAAAATAAAGAGTGGGGGGGGGGGGGGGGGGGGGTATTTAAGAACACTAGGCAAAACTAAGATGAGAGTGCGTAGGCAAAGCAGGTAATAAAGGATATCTGAATAAGGACTGTAGGGTATGCAATATAAATACAGAAACTTTAAAATATATTTTTGCATGCAAATTAGCGAAGGAAGAAATTAATAAAGAGTTAGTCTAGGAAATTGAAAATAGAGGCTCGAAAGAATCCGAAGAATTGGTTGGCAAAGACTAATCCATCTATTTGAAGAGAATCCGATTGGGGGTATTTGCAAATACAGTATAGAGTTTGAAAAACTAACTGGATCAATAACTAAAAAAAGATGAAAATATAAAGATGATTCAAATATGAGGAAGTCATAAGAATTGTAATTTAAATGAAGTAAGGAGGCGAAATATCACAGAGAAACTTCATTGTAAAAGACGAACTTATAGATTTAATTTCAAGAATAATGAGTTTATAACACGGCATGTCTTGTGGGGAAGTTGTATGTAAAAACATTGTAAATCTGTACATGTAACAGATAAATATGTAATAATAATAATAACCATGTTTTGGTATGCGTAGGTGATTGTAGGGAATTGTAGTGGGTTCATAAAAAATGTGTGGGTGTTATGAAGGGGGGATTTTTTGACTGAGTATAAATAACGAAAATAATAAACGATTTTTACCTTATTTTCTGGAAAGTGTTTAGGGGTTCTTGAAGGGTTTTATGGGATGTGTAGGGGGTGCGAAATGCCCCACCGAAATTACTACATAATTAAGATATATGATTTTCTGTATTTCTTTACAGGTTATTTTCAATTTAACCTTAAAATAACTTTGAACCTGATATTGGTGCAAGGGGGAAAAGGCAAAGGACAAAAACAGAGAGAAAGAGGGAATCGAGTAGAAAAGTAGGGGCCGACCGAAGAAAGTGAAAGAAGCTGATGAAGGGACGGAAAAAAATGAAAAGAAACCTGATGAAACAAACATGGACAAGTTTTTTAAGTACAGAAGTATCGGTGTTGAGGTAGCAGTGAACGGAGGGAAAAAGGTTAAACACTCGCCGGTAAGAAAAGAAGTCATGCCATGCTTTGGAAGCAGATAGAGGATGGGATCACAAGAATTCGGAAGTGGAAAAGCTACCGGAAAGAAAGAAAATAAAATAAATGATGAATGAAAAAGAATCAGTGAATGAAAGGGCGCAGATGGGTTTGACAGAAAATAGCGGGAAAAATAGATCGATACGGTAGTGGTGGTCGAGGATCAGGAGTCGATAACTTCAGGGAGCGATCAGAGCAGCTCAACTATCAATCAACAGATGGCAGTCGTGGAAGCTACAACGACAGAGATGGGAGAGAACTTGGAGGGAGAGGTGCTGGCTGACGACAAGGACAACGACGAGGCATCAAAAAAAGAGCAGCAGCTCAAAGGTAAACAAGACAATTGCAGGGAAGAAGAAATGCGGAAGGTAAATTTATTAAAAATTAATAAATTAGAAGCTAGATTAGAAAGAGTTGAAAGACAGGAAGGCTCTGAGCGAGGAGCTGAGACAGGGAGACTCTAGGTGAAGTAAACGTGGAGTGAGAAAAACTAGAGAGATAACTGATAAGGGTAAATAAACAACAGGAAGCAGATGCAGCGATTGTAGCCAAGCTAAGATTAAAAGTAGGCGCATGGAGCAAAGAGGCAGAGTACAGAAAAAGGGCGGAAGGGGAGGATATCGAGGGAGGGGGGGCGGGGGAACTGAGGAAAACACGGATCAAACAGAGAAGTAAGCAGAAACAAATATTACGAATCTAACGAGCGAGAAAAATGAGAACGATGAATGTGATAAAATGAATAGTAAGAAAAACGCTGAACAGAAAAAGCCTGAAGCTATGAGACCGGGAGAACTATTTTATGAGATGCAAGAGAGAAAAAAAAGGAAAAAGACTATTTTTATAAGAGGGATTCGTACTGTAGGGAAAGGGTAAGAAAGAAAAATAAAAGGAATTATTTTGTACGGCTTGAAGATCGAGGCAAAAATACGAAGAACCCGAGCGATAGGGGAGGACTAGTTGTAACCTTGCAATCAATACAGAATAGAATGGAAATAATGAAAAATATCAAAAGGCTGATAGGAACCGAAATTTAGATGGACGATGATTATACAGAAAGAGAGAAGGAAATTAGGGACTGGATAAATGTAATAGCTGAAGAAGAGAGTAGGGAAGAACGGGTAACACAGGTAGGTTACTTAAAGATAAAAGTGCCGGGGGTCTGACACGAGTGGAACGAAGAAAAAAGAGGGCTGGAACAAAAACAAAATAGAAAAACGCAGATATTTCGCGAATAAAAAAGGGAACAATCAATTTGCGGGCATCAAAATAGTATCATGTAGTACAGCGGGCGTAAGAAAGATTAAATCGGCCCAATATTATCTGTACAAATTTGATATTATAGCACTGCAAAAAATATGGCTGAAAAAAAGTAAGGAAGGGGAGTGGTGAGGATAATTAGATAGGAAAAAATATGATTGGAAGGTGCTAGCAGCAGTAGGAGAAAAAAAAGGGATCTTGGTAGTGATTAGGAAAAACATAGTAAGAGAGGAGATAAAAGAATGGGAATAGGGTGTAGTTATCTCAGGGATACACATAGGAAAATATAAAAGATTTAACATAATAAGTGTGTATAAAGAATAGATAATGTAATAGAAAAATGAAAAAGATTCTTGAAGATGCAATTGGAAGGGCGAACATGTAACAGTAGCAAGAGATTTAAATGCGCGAATAGGTGAGTGGCAGATTAATTCGTAAGGAGTTAAGGAATAGTCCAGAAAGTCATCTGATAAATTAACAAACTGAGAGGGGAATAAACTGTTGAATTTGTGCGACGAGTTAGGTTTCTCTCCTAAAAGAATCAGTTACACGTGACTGTTGACATAATAACTCTTGATCTGATTGATTGAGACTAGCTGAGAGCGGGAAAATTTAAAAACGAGATTTTGAAAAATTGAATAAAAAGTAATTTAAATTAAAAAAAATGAAAACTAACTGTTATAAAAATAGCTGACCATTTTATTTTTCTTGAAAAATAATGGAAATTAATGTTTGGTTAATAGTTGGGGGTTGGCGCGCAAAGCGTGCAGGGGGCGGGGGCCCCCCTAGTAACTCTAAGAAATGGAGATGCCAAACGAGACTGGGAAGAAGTAACGTTCATAGGGGATGGGGGTAGCTCGGTTCTTGATCTGGTTCTGGAATCAGAAAGTGAGCAAGGCAGCTTGATACAAGAGGTGGGTACAAAAATGGATTCAGGTCACCTACTGACAGCGATAAGTATACAAGGGGATATTAGTAAGGTAGGCTTAGAAGATAGGAAGGGAGACAGTGCCCAAAATGTATTAAAATGGGACGCTAGGAAAAAGATGATTATTCGAATGAAATGGAGACCAGGGTGGAACTATTTGTGATAGTGGGAAGAAATGACAAGAATTATGGAAAACACTCGTAAACGAAATATGAGAGGTGGGCACAAAATTAGGAATGGTAAGGAAAGGGATGTTTGCAAATAGCGAAGGGGACATAGAAGGGCACGAAGAAATTGAAGAACAAAAAAGGAGCGCTTGGGCAGCTCTAAAAAAAATGATACAGTCCAAAGATGCTAAGTAGAGACGAAAATTAAATTAAGAAAGAGCATTAGTCCGAGTAATAAGAGAGAGAAAAGTCGAAGAAGAAAAACAGAGGAAATGGAATCTAGTGGAGCAAAGTAGAACAATAGAAGGTTTTTGGGAAGCAATAGCTCAATTTAGAACAAGGAAAAAAGACAAAGGGGCTGCAGTCAGTAAAAAAGAATGGGTAACACACTGTAAATATATAGTGGGGGCAGACAATTCAAGGGGGGGGGGGGGTACGATAGAGGACTCGGATGAAATGAAGACAGAGGAGTGGGAGGAGCTGAATGAGGAACTTAGCGGAGATGAGATTTTAAGAGCGATAAGGAAAATGAAGAACAGTAAGGCAGCAGGTAAGGATGGGTTGGCAGCAGAATTTTTTAAGGAGCTTCCATTAGTTTGGATTCGGAAACTAACATAATTCCTAAACAAAATGTTTGACGGGGCCCAAGTAGTAAGCGGCTGTGAGGTAGCGAGAATTTTCCCGATATTTAAGGTGGTTGATGAGATGAAAGCCAAAAGTTATCGGGGAATATCCTTGTTAGATGTAGGCTATAAACTTTTAGCAATGATCATGGCGAACAGACTGAGGAAACGTCTAGAAAAGAGAAAAGGTCTTAGCGAAAGTCAAGCAGGATTCAGGAAAAAAAGAAGTACGAAAGATCATATCTTCGTATTGAATGAAATAATAAACAACAAATTAAAAATTGAGAAAGGGAAAATTTTAATCTGTTTCGTGGATTTCAAAACGGCTTTTGACAAAGAAGACCGAGAAGTATTAGGGAGAAAAATGAAGAAATTAGGAAGTAAGGGGAAATATCTGAAAATAGTTAGAAGCATCTATAGCAATACTGAAAATGAGATAATAACTAGTGTAGGAATATCAGAAAGATTTGTAACAAAAAGCGAAGTTAGGCAAGGGTGCCCATTAAGTCCCTCTCTCTTTAATATGCACATTGAAGATATGGAGCAAATCTGGAGAGCAAAAAATGAGGCAGGAACAGTGATAGGAGAAGTGAAAATTTATAACTTAAAATTTTCAGATGACGTAGTACTGGTGGCAGGTACAGATGAGTGCCTGAAAAATATGTTAAACGATTTAGAAAAATACTGTGACAAAAACAAATTGATAGTGAATGAAAAGAAGACTAATATTATGATCTGTAGAAGGGAAGGGAGGAGGAAGGGAAGCAAAAAATGGAAATTTAAAAATCAGGACATTGAAGTGGTTAGAGAATATAAATACCTAGGATTTTGGTTTTCAACAAAAAATGAACCGAGCACTTACGTAAATAAAACAGCTAGTAGGATAAGAAAAACAATTAATACAGTATGGGGCTTATGGAAAAGGAGGAAAATTAGGGGACTTGAAAGGGAGGCTATGTATTTTAGCCCCATTAAATATAGAGGCAATGGAAATAAACGAAAATACGCCAGCATATATATGAAAAAGGGAAGCGGACAAACACAGTCTAGAAGTAGAAACAAGACGAAGAGCAAGTAACTATTTAAGAGAAATAGAGATAATGGAAGAGAACAGGTGGCCGAAAATCTGTCTGAAGGAAGAAATAAGAGGAATTAGGAACAAAAATGCTATAATGTGGGACAAAAGGATATCGGAGGCATTTAAAGAAATAGGGGATGAAGAGGGAATAACAGGTCTACTAGAAAGTCGGGGACCGCAGATATTTTCAGAAAAAATGAAGAGGGGGTTAAAAAATTAAAATAGACCAGGAAACTCAAACGGACTGGAACATAATTGATAGGTCAAAGTACTGTGACTACTACAAGGAAATTAAAACAGGATTGGGCATCGAAAGTTATTGGGGCAACAGGGCACTGGAAGGAAATATTAAAGAACGGTAAGCAAGAATGAGATGCGGGAGCTTAGGAAAGACGGGTTACAAAGGGTACTTAAATACGGAATGCAGAGTATGCTGTAGAAAAGAAGAGACACTGAAGCATATCTTTATTTGTAGGACGACAAAAAAGGAAATAAATAAATAACTTATAAGGGAAATTGAGAGTTTAGGACTAGGAGATAGGGAAGAAATAGTCAGGCAAAGGCTCATCGCACTATTGGTAGGTGATCTGAATGAGGGGATGAGCAAATACAGCATAGAATTTGATAAACTGGCCAGATCAAGAAATGAAAAAGGGCGATAACATAGGGGTACGATAAGTTAAATACATTTTATACATAGTTTGAGAGCTAAATTATTGAAATAAGGAAAAATAAGACGAGGTAAAAAGTATACTAGAATAAACGAGAAAGACTGATAGGTGCATAGAACTTGTTTGTAGAGACATAAAACAATGAAAGCCTTATTGTAAACACATGGAATGTCATTTGTGGGGAAAAATGTAAAAAGATTACAAATCTGTACATAGAATAAAAATAAATAAATAAATATCTGGACCATTTGTAAATTTGAGGTTATAAACGTCGACATACGTTAAATTTAGTATATATGTTCTTTTTATTTACTAAACGATGACTAGTTCTGTTTTACTTGTGAACAAATTCTTTTATAGCCAACGATAAATTGAGGTAGTTAAACAAAAAAAATACTGTACTGTAATTTAAACAATTCAAGTTACTGCGTTTTAAGGTGGCTCATGCGTTTCTTGCCTTATCAAGCGAGCTCTTCGTTGGAGAACAACGATGAAAACTTCACAGACATCGAAGAGCCCTGGTGGTAACGCTAATTAAAACTAGATGTATAAACTTAAATAATAGTAAAAATAATAAAAAATTATTGGTAGTGATGTCACTAATTGTAATATTATAAGGAAATAAAAATACATTCATTTCTGTGGTTATAAAATAAAGATTAGGCTTTTTATTGTTAATTATTTATGATATACACATGAATTTTTCTTACAGGTCAATTTTAATGATCATATAAATAAAAAAAATTACAAACTTATATAATTTATTTAAAAAAATGATTAATATGGAATTAGCTTTGTTAGGAAAGAGTAATTTAGTAAACAAAATTAAAAATAAAAGCACAGAAAAAGTTGGAAAAAAAAAAGAAAAAAAAAAGCACCTAGAAGTCTGTTCAAGGCTCAGCCCCGTGGAGTATCTTGATGGCAGTTTTTATCCATCCTATATCGTCAGTCAGTTGAAGCACGTCCAAGCATCCCTTAAAGTATTCTGATGTGAAACAGTCCTGTCTGAAAATTTTTATTTTAATTATTTACATGCATCTCTTACCCTCTTTATTTTTATATGTTTTATATTAATATATTCTTACATCATTATACGCATTTCTAAAAAATTATCAGAAGAAAATCCATCCACTTTTACGTGAAAGATTTACGTGATTTCAGATTTTCGAAAAATATTAATGTTTTTACGATTATTTTATTGGCTACGTTATGAAAAACTTACTTAGTAAGTACATTGTTTGCTTTCTCATAGAGGAAGCTTTGTATCGGTAAAAAATAAAGTTTTCTTGAGTACACATTATAAATGTTTCTCATAATGTTTGGGATAAAAATATATAATTTGTCCGACCTCGGGAACTTTGGCATCCCTGGTACACCCTCGGTAGGAAAAACAGCTTTCGCCACTCATGTGCATCCGACCAGGGATCCCTCGGCCCCTCGGGCGTTGCTTCGCAAGCCCTGGAGAGATGCACATTTGTGACGAAAACTACTATTGTTACAGTTTTTGTGCGTATGAATGTGTGTTTTTGTACATCAGTCATATCTTTGGAACCTGTCGAAAGATTTCAATAATCCAGGGCTCAAATGCTTGTCTTCTTATGCTTATAGCAACTCATAAAAATAAAAATGTTGTATATTAAATTTTTTAAAACGAGTTTACGAATATAAAAAACGGTTTATTGCTTTTATTTAGGTAAAAAAATTCTTATTTGATTTTCCAAACAATCCTATCTTATAGAGTATGGAAGTAGCATTATTTTTATTTTAAACTAGCTGTTACCCGTGGCGGCTTCGCTCGCGATGATGGCTAAAGCCATTTCCTCATAAATTCTGCATGCCATCAATAATATTCTAAACATGCTAGGATTTTTGTATGAATTACTAAACTTGCTTTAATGAAGATGTAGTAAAAAATCAGCTATTAACGTTATGTTGTCGTATCATCCATCTCTATTTTTGCGCACCTGAATGTTTCGTTCCCGGTCAGAAAACCCATAAAAATTGTAAAATTTGTTCTATCTAGCTTCCCGTTAGTGATATGGCTTTATTTACATGTCTTCAGGTTATGTTTTTACGAAATAATTTTAATAGTAGATTTCCTACCATGGGCGCAAAGTAAAAAAATCACGCCCGAAGGGCGGGGTTTTTATATGTTTGTGCCCGAGGTGGGAACGACGGTTTTTTTGCCGAGGGCGCAAAGTTGTACTTTAGGCCCATGGGCGCACTTTGCGCCCGATAATCACTTTGCGCCCACGGGCGGGAAAGTACTTTCCCGCCCTCCGGGCGCAAAGTGCTGCCCGAGGGCCCAAAGTGCGCCCGGAGGGCGCAAAGACTTTGCGCCATGGTGAAAAAAATGTTTTCTACTTGTAATCATTTTTTAATAATGTTCCGATTATTTAAATATTTTTAGCTTTGTTTTTATCAAAATAGTGTCAAGGTGCAAGAATAAAGGTTATGTTTTTATATTTAACTATCCCTCCACTCATGCACCTTCAGGTGGCTTCGGCGTTTTTTATCTACCTGCTGGCATGTTCTGAAAATTGGCGATATTGTTATCTTTCTGATCCTAGATTACATATAAAAAAAGAAACAGCACAGTTGACGACTTTATTTTCGATTAAATCAAGTTTGAAAAATGTTCATTTTAACACTATGTCTTATGGAACTGGACATTGAAATTATTAATGCGAAAAAATGAGATGCTGAAGTTTTAAGAATCAAAGACGAACTAATAGCTATTCTTTCGCTGATTCTATTAGAATTATCAAAATGGTATGTTGACGACTTAGATTTTTATTCAATTGAGAAGAAAGTAATCTGTTGTCTTCTGCGTATGCGCAATGATAATATCAAACACATTTTCCTTTCAATAAATAATTTACAGTTTTTTCGAGCAGTTTCAACTTTTTTCCTTAAAGGAAAATAATTGTTATGAAAATAAGTAGAACAATTCATAAATTATATATACACTCCTCGAGAGCCCCTCACTTGATACGGCACCAAACGCCGAAGCCACTTTAAACCCGTAAAAATTGTAAAGTTTGTCCTATCTATAGATCAATAGATATATATCTATATTGAAAATAACCATATGGTTTTACCATATGTAAAAACCATATAGAAAGTCCATATCGATACTTTTTTTCTCAACCAAAATGAGATTTAACATAAATATATTGGCCATAAAAGATGTTATCACACGTATGGCAACATCAAAACTGGGCGCATCGAGTATTTTAGCTGCAAATTTTAATGAATCATGAATTATGTGATTTTTTTTGCTTTCAGCAAAAATACTTGAAGCTCCCAGTTTTGGTGTTGCCATATGAATGATAACTCCTTTTAAGGTTAACTCTGGCCAATATATTTATGTTCAACTCAGTTTGGTTGAGAAAAAAAAGTAACAATATGGATTTTCTATATGGTTTTTTCATATGGTAAAACCATATGGTTATTTTCAATAGAGATAGCTTCCCGTCAGTGATATGGCTTTATTTATATGTCTTCAGGTTATGTTTTTACAAAACGATTTTAAAATAATGTTTTCATGTTTGCAACAATTTTCTAATAATGTTACAATTATTAAAATATTTTTAGCCTTGCTTTTATTAAAATAGCGTCAAGGCTCAAAAATGAAGGTTATGTTTTTATATTTAACTACGCCTCTACTTAGGGCATTACAAGATCTCAAGAGTACTTTTGCTCTTGTCTTGTCTTGTCTTCAATTCAAGGGGGGAGGGGATACGCTAAAATCACCATATAATATAGGAAGATTCATACCGATTACTCCAGTAAATTTTTTAAACCTCGGGAGGTGACAAGTCGAGACTTATCAGAGTCCTGTCCCTTTTTTTTCGTTTTTCTTATTTTAATCATGACCGTCTCGCCTCGTCTCGTTTTGCAGCAGGAACTTAATATGTCTACTAATCATGTGATAAATACTGTCATGATCCTTTTAAATCTACCTATTCTCCGAATGTAAATGAAAAATATTATACATGATTTGGAGATTGATGAATTTTTGGCAGGGGTAGTTTTTTGATACATCTGCTTGCATGTATCTTGAAGCTATAAACTAGAATCAAAATATTCCGTTTTATCCATCCCTATATATGTATGGTATATGGTGAAAATTGCTAGCTTAATGTCAAGGTGGCACATCCGCGCGTATTAGGCGAAATATGGGCTCTACAAAATGAATAATTTCACTACAAATTGCCTACAAATTAGCTACAAATTCCCCATGTATTTTGAATATGGTGTTCGAAAATGGATGTGCTACCTTGATGTACGTGGCCGGCACACAGTGGGAAATTTCGACTTTTTTTTGTTCAAAACCTAATATCTCTCGAACAAAAATAGCTAGACCGATGATTTTTTTTGGAAAATGAAGGTATGTTAATGCGGCATAGAGGAAAA
>JAPYYV010011547.1:0-10728 GCA_030522625.1 Copidosoma aretas | reverse complement strand
ACATGTGCATAACTGATATTCTCCTTACTTTTGTCAATTTGGCTTCTCCTACGCTCCTTTCTTCGCTATTCATGCGTGTCGGATTAATGTATCCTCTCTTGTGTAGTGCGTCTATGGCTTCTGTATTAGGTACCGCTTCCGTTACGGTCATAAACGCCAGGTTTTCGAAATATTTGAAAGGATGGTTTTCAATTTCATTTAGCTTTTGGCGCAAGGGTGTATCCTCCCGTTCTTTTGGTGTCCATGTCGGTACTTTAGTTGGTAGGCGCGTCCTGCACACTCTATATTTCTCCATCGACGATGAGTGTATGGCTATATTAGCTTCATTCTCGCTCTCTGTTTCGCATAGAGCGTTATTCAATTCGTCGACCTGCTCTACTCTCTCTCCTACTGTAATTTTAGGGTTGTCGTCATTGCTGCTCGTCGGCTGCTTGTCTCCTCCCCGTTTATCGGTGTGTTAATATGTGTCCGTCCTTATTTCGGGATGGTCTTGCTCTCGTCCTAAATGACTTGTATTATCCTTTCGTTGCTTACCTTGGTCCATCCTGTCGTCTTCTATAGCTACCCTGCTAACTTTCATATTTATCTTGGTAATTTTCGTGGGGCTCGCAATCCGGTTTTCTATTTGGCTCCTTTTCGTCGGATTATTGTATCAAGGGTGTGTAATGTGCGTTCTCGCCTACGCCCTCTAGATGTATGTGGTAGAACCCCCCGTCTTGTGATGATGTGTAGTGCGAGTAAAGGAATGTACCGTTGGTTAATGCGAAGTGTACGCATACATTTTTCTTGAATTCTTGCGACAATATGTGTATGTAATCACCATTTCCATAGCTTGTTTGTGATTTAAATATTTTCTCTGTCACCTCTGGTTCTCTACATTTTTGTAACTATTTTGAGTCACGTAAGATCGCCTGTAGCTCGTCGGTAGAGATGCCAAGATGCAATAAAAATATTAAGGTGTAAAACAGGCAGTTTCCGGGTGGGTCGTGCGGTAACCCCGTTATTTTAGTAAATGCTAGGTCTGGCACAGCACATTCATTCGTTTTTCTTCGTGTTTTATCGTTTAAAAATTCCAGCCATGTCTCTGTTGGCCTTTTTCCGCTTACACTATGCGTTGTTTCGTTCTCTTTTTCGATCGTATCGTGTGGTGCCCTTTCCGTCGGCGTGATTTATTTAGGCTCCCATACGTCGATTCTCATACGAAGTTTGCCTTGCACGTCATGTCGTTTGATATCAACTATTACTTGTGCCCGTAATTCGTCTGACCTACCCTCTAATAGGTCGTGTATATTTAGCTCTTTTATTGCTTCCATACCTGACGTGGCGGTATGCTTTATTTTTGTAGTTTCAGAAAGTCTTCCGGCTCCATGTCCCTGATATTTTGTATCTTCTACCGCGTTCGAGTTCGAAGTTTGTGGCGTGTCGCAGTTGGCTATTACTATTTCTTTTTAAGGCTTAAATATCTGTGGTGTAACCAAGAACTGCGGTTTCTGTCGGTGCAGGCTCTCGAGCTGTCTTTTACGTTTTTATCGCAACTTTTCCTCCGCTTGTACTACTGCTGTTGTACTCGTTGTTTTTACCCCTTTTTTGAATCCTGGTTCTTTCATTATACAACCCAATTTTCCGTCAGTTTTTCCCTGCTAAATGACTTCATCCCCCGGTGTGATCATTACTGCTGCAGTTTTCTTCCCATCCTCATTATTTATATTACGTACTATATCTTTTCTTGTACGCCTTTGTGATCTTAGGGGGTGCTCTTCGTGATTCGGTTCCTCTTATTCTGAGTCTGCCTCGTCATCTTATTGCCCATCGATGCTTATATCTGATTTATTTTTATTGGGCTCGTCGTACTGTTATTTTTTCTTTTGCACTTTATCGTCCGATGTATCTGAGCCTGCGCATTTTATTTTTACTTTCTTCGTATTTCCTTGTATTCTCTCATTCCTTTTTTCTCGAAACTTGTAGACCCTCGCTGGTGGTCCGTCACTATCGCCTTCTCCTTCTTTTTCTTGTAGATCAGCTACTTCGTATAAATTTGGTCTTGATAGCTCTGGATTTGTCTCTCCCTCCTGTAATACTGGACTTCGCGATAATGCGTCAGGTGGTCTATTTTTCACGCCCGGGCGGTGTATAACTTTGAACTCATATCCTCTAAGTTCTGCGTTGAGCCTGTTAAAAGGAATGTCTGGTTTTTTAGATGAGTGAAAGTGCTTAAGCAGCTCGTGATCTGTGACCACTGTGAATTTTCGTCCGTATAAATATGGTCTAAATCGCTCTTTTGCAAATATAATCGCCTGTTAACTCGTTGTCGTGTGTAGGGTAACGGAGATCGCTTCCTTTAAGGCAGCGTGATGCATACTCACATGGTCCATCTTTTCCAATCCCTCCCTGACTGAGGATCGCTTCAATCGCGTAATCTCATGCGTATGTCGTGACGATAAAGGGTTTTTGCATATCGGGAGCGATGGGTACTGGTTCGCTACACAGTGCATCGACAAGAGTTTTGAATGCTTCCTCTTCACGGTCACTCCATTTAAATTCCGTGCCTTCTTTTAATAGTTTAGATAACGGTTGGGCGATCTTTGCGTAGCCTTTTACGAACCGCCTATAATACCCTACAATTCCCAAAAATTGTTTTACCTCATTGGCGTTCGTCGGACGTGGATATTTTTGGGCTGTCGCGATTTTTTTGGGGTCAGTTTTTATCTGTCCGTTGCCTACTATATGGCCTAGCACTTTTGCTTTATTATTCAAAACTTTACACTTTCTGGGTTCAATTGTCAAGTTTGCTTCTGCTAATCGTTACAATAATTTTGTAAAACGTTCCTTATGCTCTTCGAGATCAGTTGCAAAAACCATTATGTCGGCAAGTCTTTGAAACCCATGGGCATTCTTGTGTACTGAAAATGCTCATCCAGAGCCGAAAATGCCGTTTTGTGCGCGTCGTCATCATGCACTTTGATTTGGAAGAATCCCGACTTGAAATCGACTACTGTAATGATCCGACCGTGACTGAATCAAGCAGTCGAAAATCTGTTACGACCCTTACTCTTCTTTCATTATTCGGCCCCGGTTGTTTTGCTATAATCCAAGTGTTTGAGCTGTATGGGGAGGTGGAAGGTTTAATTATTCCCTGCTGTAGCGTTTTTCTTAGTTCTACCTTCATTTGGTCTCTGATTGTCGGTACGTATCTATAACTCTTTGCAAGGATCGTTTTCTCTGTTGATGTCTTTATTCGGTGTTTTATAAGATGCGTCGCTTTGAGCGGTTCTCCGTCGAGGCCGAACACGTACGGCTTAATTGTAATGAGATTCCTTACGTGCTCTTCTTCTTCTTGATTGCAACCCGTCGTATCTATAAGTTGCATGATCTTTTCCACTCTTTTGTGTTTTTTCGAGAGTTTGTCGCTTTCTTTCTGGTCTCTCTTGTCTATTTCGTCTATTGGCTCTCCGCCGGATAATTTTATGACTGCTTCCCCAAGTATTGAGCGTTGTCCCCCTCGACGTCTTCTTGTTGCTCTCGCTCGATTTCTTCGTATTCAAACAGCTCCACTTCCGGCAAGGGTACATTTATCACTTTATCACTTATAATAATGCATTGCCCGAAATTCCCTACCATCTTTTTCCTTGGCTATGAAATTTCTAAACAGTACTCCTTCTCCCATTTCTTGGAGTGGTACCCAGCCGACTTTTGGTTTACAAGGATTGTTTTTTATTTGCGCATTAATTATTTGTTTCTATTTTGCAGGTATCCTAAAATATTCTGGCTCTAGCATAGGTATCCTTATATTGTCTAATACAATCGCACTGTCAGCGTCGTTTATCTCGCCATTATACCTTTTAAACGTGTCCCACCCTACGATTCCTTCCACTTCAATTGGGAAGTCGTGAAGAGCAACGTGTAGTCTGCACTCCAATCCGTGCAGCCGGGCTTGTAGCGTACACAGTGTCCTATGTGCACCATGAGTTACACCAAAAATCGCTACTCGATACCTACCGTCTATTAGCGTATCAGTATTAAGGCTATCCTCTTTTATAATCTCTTTATAACCTCTTTTATAAAAAAAATTTTTTAATATCTGCGCCCGAATCTGCGTAAAATATTGCTCTTTCCCTCTTTAGCTATGGGCTTTCTAATTTTACTTCGATAGTTACTTAAGGGAGCTGTTCTATATATTTCTCATCTACTGGAAACTTGGGGTTATTATTTTCTACAGGTGTCTCCGATTCCTCTTTTTGTTTTCTCTTATTGCGAAATCTTTTGCCCCTTCTCTTGCGCCTTGCCTGCTGCTTGACAGGCCTGCCTTTCTCTACATATTCCACCCCTGCCTCTTGCTGAGCTCCGAGAGCTTCCTCGTTACAACTATATCGTATTTCTCCTTTGCCCTCTTCCTCACTTTCCTTTTGCTCCTTTTGCTACGGCCGCAAGCTTTCTCTCGCAGGCTCTCTCCCTTTAGCCACACCTTCTCCGCTCTCTTCTCCTAATTTGTGCTCGGCATTAGGGGACCATGCCGAGCATCTTGTGAGTTTAAATGCTTTGCTAGCAAGCCGTCTGGTCGATCGTCTCCTCCATTCAAATGAGTACTCCTCGCTGTGGTATCCGTATTATTGTTGTAAGCACTTCCTTCCCCGTTCCCATTATGATAGCTCCTACTTGCATCATATCTACCATTATTAGGACCTTTATTATAATCATTGTCTCTAAAATAATTATTTCCATTATAATTTTTGTTCGGGTTCCCGTTATAGTTATATTCACTGTTCCTATTATAACTATTACTTTCATAATTATTGTTAGAGCAGTTTCTGCTATAGTTAATTCTATAGTTATTACCACCGTTCCATCCATGATTTTCTCGCTCGTTTGGCCTGCCGTTTTTCTGCCTAAATAGATTTTCCCCATATCGTCTGCGAGCATGGCAGTCTCTCACGTAGTGTCCCGGTTTCGGACAGTAGTCGCAATTTCCGTTTTCTCTCCCGTTATTTTTTGTCGGTCTTCTCTCGTTTATAACAGCAATTAATTTCAGGAATTCTTCGATTATTTGTCCATTTTCCTTACAATACATAGAATATTTTCCGTCGGCGGTCGCCGTAGTTTGTAACCTGGTAGTTGCGCTATTTACGTTGACTTCATTTCCAGCCAAGTGTCGTAAGGGTTCTTCCTGATTTCTATTGCAGCCTGCCCACCGTGTATTCGTGCGAACTGGTATTGCGTGACGTAGGCTGAGGTCGCTTTCGATTTTTAGCGCCTCTATGATCGCTCCCCCTAATGTTCTCGGATTAGGGCTTGCTATTCTCCAGCTAAAGGCTTGAAGTAATCCGTAAATAAATTGCTTCACTGCCCCTGATTCTAGGTTTTGTTTGAGCTTCTGCTTTTGAATGGGAAGGAAGCACGGGTTTGAATCGTACAACATCGTTAATCTGTTGTAAATTCTTAAACTGTTCTGAACTGTGTGAGTCTTGGCGCAAAATGTTCTGCTGCTTTACCTCTCAGCCTATGCGCGAGGGTGCCCAAACAAAATTTCGTTTTCCGGCCCTACTACTTGCGCGACCATTCGCACCATTCTCTCGAACATAGGTAGGTTTATTAGGTTTCCGTCGAAAAAGGGTATATTGTTTGTCATATGGCTGAGCTTGGGCAAAATATTTTGCTGCGAGGTCTGCGGTCTGCGCCGATAGTTATCGTTGTGTGTTGACTGCATGTTTTTCATATATGTGGCTTCGTTCAGGGGTATGTCACCCCATTGTCTACCTCTGTTTGTATCGAAATTGGCCCAATCTATACGAGTTTGACTTGGTGGTAGTATTGCTGCCATAGATGCGGCCTCCTTCACTCTCTCAAGTTCATTGCTCATTTCTTTTACTTTATTTCATAGCTGTTGATTATGTATGTTATCCGCTCCAAAGTTTCTTAACTCTTTATCTTTGTTGTACGGTGTAGTGAAAATCGGCCATTCTTGTTCCCCCAGCATGCCTCATTGCGTCGGTAGTGTGTTTGTTTCCTCTGTTCGAGCCCCGCATATTTCTGCAGTGTCTTTGGGGTTTCCCACGATGATTCGTTTTCCGAGAGTGCTCGCTTTATTATTTGTAGGCTCTATGTTCCCTTGGGTGTCGAAAAATTCGTTTCTGGGCTCTCTACTTATCGGTGGCGACCCTTGGGTGATTTATGTGGCTGCCTCGTGCGACATGTCTACTTTCTCTGCATTTCTTAGCTTGGCTTTCATTTTCAAAAACAAGCCTATTACTATCGCCTTAGTTTTTTCGTCCAGGGCGTCAAGTTTCTCACACCCATCCGGTTCAAGCTCCAATTCTAACATCTGCTCCGCCATGTGTTTTTTTGTGTGTCCACCGCTGGGTCCCGGCCTGCACGTATCGGCTATCCTATTACTCGGGCCCTTGCTATCGCTTGCCAGCTCGTGGACGACGTCGCCGAAATGAATCATTTTTCTTTTTTTGTGTATTGGTGTGCCGTGAGGCGTATCCCCAGGTTAAGCTTATATATTCTCTAAGTTGCGGGGCTAGATTTGATTACCTATGTAACGGCTTAATAATAATCGGACGAGACGAACGATAAGGGATAAGAAAAGAAAGTAAAAGAGCGGCGTTCGTCTTTCACTCGGCCTATTTCAATTTTACGCTGTATTTTCTTTCGGCGGTTAAATGGGGGTAAATAATGATGATAAAATAATAATCTATACTCGAGCTAATACGGTTGCAAGTTCTTACTTTCGGTCGTTTCCTGTGTCTACACTGGGTTTGCTAAATAATATCTCTATCGTTTTACGTTCGTTTGGTCGATCTTAATTTTTATTGTCCCGGGGTCAGAGAAAAAGGGGAAAAAAAAACTAGAAAAAACAAACAAAACAACCAAACAAAAAAAAAATTTTCGGTGGAACGATCACTTACCTTGCGAACAGTATCCACGAAGCCAGAATAATAATGTTGAGTGTCATCCTTCTTCGATTAATACTCCCCTTTTCGCCGTTGATGGGCAGAAGCACCGCTCCGGTTCTGATGAAGCGCGACTATCTTGCCGGTTCTCCCTGAAGTTGCTCTGACCTTCTGCCTTGTAGACTTCCAGATCGTTGTTGAGAATTGCTCGTGTGAACAGATACTCGCTTATCCTTAACCCCGTTTGGGTCCGTTCCGGTATTCAAGCTTGATTTTCGCGGCACTGCACTGTGTGTGCTTCTGGTCGGAATTCGTATAAGCCCGAACAGCAACGGCACCCAATACGAAAAAAAAAGATCCGATATTTGCCACCCCAAACCTAGTACCAAATTCTGTAACGTGAGATGAGGTGGCAATGAGGTGCTTTGCGAAATTAAGCTCAACTCGTTATTAATTATACTTTATTAAGCAATTCTCGTGAAGGCAGAGTCGCGCGGGTGCTCCTATCGTTACACACAACGTCCACTCCCCGAATTAGCCCGATACTGACTCCCTTCCAACTGTAGCTCGCTAGGCCCCATATGCCCTCGCTCTCCCCTGCTCTAGCTCTCCGCTTGAATACCTGCGTTGCCAACCGGGTGAGTCAGTGCGATGTGCCCCGCACATTGTACGCAACAACTGTATTTAAAATTATCTATTGTATTAAAAAAAATATTTCAGTTTCCTTATATTTAAGTATTCAGCTGTCACTAGAATTGTTTTTTGTCTTTGACGTAGACGAAAAATACCATGACGTTGAGTGGACGTATTTCTTGTAAGATTGAAGATAATTTTTTTTAAATTACCAATGTTTCCGGTAGTAAACGGTAGTACTATTTCATCACAGGTCACATTGTTTCATATCTATCTCCGCAAAATAAAACATTAAGCAAAATATAATTGATTATTCATGTTTCATTGATGGCGTTTCTTCGTATGAAACAGCTTACAGTAAAAAAGTGATTTTCTAATTTTTGGGTAAACTGCTTCTGTGAAATCATTCGGAGGACGAGACGAGGGCGAAGCTGTTAAACTGTGTATAGGAGCCACCACCCAATAAACATTACACGTGTTTGATACGTGACAAACACGTGTTTTTGGACACCAAAACACGAGCTCAAAAAAGTGACGATCTCGTCTATGCCACGTATTTGCCACGTTAAAAATGTCCGCCTTCGTGTCAAAAAACACATGTTAGGATCGTTTTCAACTGGCTGAAATTACGTGTTCAACACGTATTCTAGCATTGTACATTTTGCAGCAATAAAACATTTATTAGTGCGCAAAAAATTTATAAATACATTTTCAAATAAGAATAAACACGAAATAATTAAAAAAAAAAAATGTGTTGCTGACATCGGGATGTGAACCTGGTCCGAAAAGTTCGGAGTCAAGCGTCGTACCCACTCCGCCAGAGAGGATTCGACGGAAGTAGAATAATTTACGTCCATATAGGGTCTACTGCTCTAACTGTTTGTCTCTCGATTCTTCATTGCAATTGATTCTCAGTGAATAAAAACTGTCTTAACAGCTGTATTTGCTTTATTTATTATTAAACGTATATTTAAAGACTCTGATTCTATTTCTTACTTTTGCATATAACATGTAGATTATAGAATCTAGATTTCTAAAATAGATTCACAAAATCAAATGTAAAACGAAACTTATTTAAATGCATGGTTCTTATAATATGTTACAGAAAAATATTATTTTTCTTTAAGAATTAGGAATTACGAAATGTTAACATCGAAAATTACACTGCACAAAGTGTTAATTTAGAAAATTCCCTTTTTAATAACACCTAAACAATTAAAAGTCTGCAGGCCGATAAATACGTAGAACATCTCATTATATCAATTTACACGATCTCATTGCTTAACCGTATGTCTTTTGGCTCCAAACACAAAGATCGTGGGGTTGTATCATCCAGATTTAATTTTTTTTATCGCTACTTTCGATTGGTGCGGATTCCTTTTCCTTTTCTCACATTTTCCGCTTAATAAAATTACGTCTTAGATTAGAAAAATACTATAAAATAATTTTTCTTGCGCGAACTATTTAATAAACGAGCTGATCGTCATTTTTGTTTTTTACTAACCTCTTCAGTTTATCATAATAATAAAAAGTTTCGATATTAAATAGTTTATTATTAATTGTCAATAGCAGAATAAAAGTAATTGAGATTAGATTTCTTTTAATTCACATATGAATCAGAGACCTAACTTTACGTAATTTTTGCTTCGTCAAGCATAAAACTCAAATAATCAAAAGATGTAAATAAATTTACTAATAATATAATTCATAGTATAGGCCGATAGGTATGTGAAACAATTCATCATCAGACTTAAGAGACTGTCGTAGCTCAGTGATACAAATTTTTTCTCCCAATACAATGATCGTATAGGGTCAAATCATCCTGATATTAATTTTTTTTTTATCTTGATATTAAATGGGCAGGAAGTTTTTATTTATATAATGTTCTAGGTATGTATATCTGCATTAGAAAAAAAATTTGCAGCTACTCATTGTCGCAATGAAAAAAATTTCACATGGGGATGATTCGACCCTACGATTTTTGCGTTTGGAGGCAAAAGTTGTACCACTAAGCTACAGCAAGCTTTAGAGTTATATGATAAAATGTCCCTAACACTTATCGGCCTATACTTATGTTTATTGATTTTATTCTTAGTAAATTCAGTTACTTGTATTGATTATTCGAGTTTCATGCTATGAAAAAGAAAATTTCTAAATTCCGTTTTCTATTTTATATGGGTGATTCTCTTGTGACTGGAATTTTTGAAAATATGTACAGCGTAAAAAGTTAGATACTATTGTTTAGGATCACCCATATAAAATAGAAAACCAAATTTTTTATTATGGCATGTAACTTGAATAATCAATACAAGTAACTAAATGTACTAAAAATAAAATCAATAAACATAAGTATTGGCCGATAAGTATAAGGAATATTTTATCATACAACTCTAAAGCTTGCTCTAGCTTAGTGGTACAACTTTTGCACCAAACACATAGAACGTAGGGTCAAATCATCCCCATGTAAAGTTTTTTTTATTGCGTCAATAAGTAGCTGCAAACTTTTTTTTCTTATGCAGATAGACATACCTAGAACATTATATAAATAAAAGCTTCCTACCCATTTAATATCAAGATAAAAAAAACAATTATTATCAGAATGATTTGACCCTACGATCTTTGTGTTGGGAGACAAAAGACACACGGTTAAGCAACGAGAACGTGTAAATTGACATAAGAGATGTTCCACGTATTTATCGGCTTGCAGCCTTTTAATTGTTTAGGTCTTATTAAAAAGGGAATTTTCTAAATTAACACTTTATGAAGTGTACTTTTCGATGTTTACATTTTTTAAAGAGTGATTTTGTAATTCCTCATTCATAAAGAAAAATAATATTTCTATAACATAGTATAAGAACCGTGCATTTGATATAAGTGCCGTTTTACTTTTGATTTTGTGAATCTATTTCAGAAATCTAGATTCTATAACCTACATGTTATATGCAAAAATACGATATAGAATCAATGTTTTTAAATATATGTTTAATAATAAATAAAGAAAATGCAAGCTGTTAAAACAGTTTTTATTCACTAAGAATCAATTGCAATGAAGAATCGAGAGACAAACAGTTGGAGCAGTTGTACCTTATATAGACGTAAATTATTCTACTTCCGTCGAATCCTCTCTGGCCAAGTGGGTACGACGCTTGACTCCGATCTTTTTCGGACCAGGTTCAAATCCCGATGTCCGCAATGCTTTTTTTTT
>JAPYYV010011546.1:0-10728 GCA_030522625.1 Copidosoma aretas | reverse complement strand
GAGGGGGGCGTGGTAGGTCAGTGTAACAATTAGAATATGTGCAAAAACAGCATATTTTAACCTTATTTTTAGGCAGCATTCTACGTGAAGTAAAAATGAGGTGGGGGCAAGCGGGGGCCATTGCTTTTGCCCCAAACAAATTAACTGTATAATATAGGAAGATATATATAGAGAGCTAGGGCAGCAGGGGCTTTATCTTGAACAAGTTGAGAGGCCCATGTTTTACCACTCACGCATGAGCAGAGACCAATTTTTGACTTCTGCGCATTTTCAGATGACGAAAATGAGTCCTAAAGTGCATGCTCGAGTCGAGCTCGACTTTCTGAAGATAAGATCACAGCAGCTGCAACGCACCATCATTGATATCATCGTTTGCATGAAAGAGAGAAAGAGACGGACAAGCACACTGAAAAAAATTTGGTCCGATATTGCTACCAAAATTGGGAGCAACAGTACTCGACAAATATATAGTTCTCAATAGCCCCCACTGTGGCTTACACTCAGCACCACCTGTGGCTGGCTGCACGCATCACAGTTAAGTGTATATATTTGGAATTTCCGTGGTCCGAAATCTCTCCCACGAGTGATCGGTGACACAATATGAAGGAGAGATTTGTCAGCCACTCGCGGTCGTGAATCGGGACCACGGTGGGCATACTTGAATCCCTCAACTGTGTGGTGTCTATCTTGCACTACCTGTGGCGCTACTTGTAAGCCACGCATGCGCGTAAATGCGTCTCGTCAAACTGCGGTAACTCCAGCAGACCAAATTTTTTTCAGTGCAGAGTAGCAGACTGCAGTAGTGCAGTAAACCTATATCTACATGTGTACGCATACACACAAATATATGCATATACGATATCGTACGGTACTCGCTCCGTGCCATGACAGTGCAGACCGCAAACGGCAGTCAGCAGAAGTAAAGGCGCATGTGCCAGTCGGTTTGTTTGTCTATTTTTGCATTAGACTCCGAGAGGGTCCCTATAGTGTCAGGAAAAGATCTTGTTAGACTTTTTTCGGTCTAGCCCCCATCCGCCCAAAGCCTGCAACGCAGGATAAGGAACTTTGTTCCAAAAAAAAATGTTAGATATTTTATAAATATAATTTTAAATATATTTATGATTATGATTTTACTGAACTTATAATTGTTTGAACACTTTTTTAAAAAAAGCAATTTCATATTGGATCGCCGCCGTATATAAAAATTTTAAAATAATGTTCGCTCTGCGAATAAACTAAGCCACATTGCAAGGCCGCCATATTGGATCCGGCATTTAAAAAAAAAATCGTTACAACTAACATTTTTCAACAACTGAGGGACTGTCACCTAAAAATGTAGCTACTTTTAATGCATACAATCGACTGTAAAGCACACTAGATGGTAAAATTTAAAAAAAACCTTGATAATTTGTTGACCTTTTGTCATTTAAAGCCGCCATATTGTGTCTAAAAATGAGTTGAACGAATTTGGCCGGACAGTATTCGAAAGAAGAGGTCTCAAGCTTTCATTTGCAACGCTGGAAAATATTTTGGAGACTAACACATTTTTGAGTGGAGTGGGCGTCCGGTTGAGAAAGAATGCCCCATACATATATATATATATATATGTATATATATACATAACTACATATAGAGCTAGCAAAAGCCGCAGGCTTAAGGTTACGAACTTAATGAGGAGTTTTATAAAAAATATTCGGTCGGTGCGAGCGTGCAAAAAAATATTATGACAAATTTTATTTTCAATGTTAATTAACTAACTTTTGAATTTTTTTCAACAATGTACCTGGTAAAGTTAGGACTTGTTCAATTGCTATTTTAGAAATATGACGAAGAATATTTCAGTATACTTCGTCTGTCTTCACGAATATTTAATTAAAATTTATCGCAATTATACCTATAAAAAAATTCTGTACCATTTTCTTAAAGATGAGATCAAATTGCGATAATTTTAGTACATTATTCATACTTTGTCATTTCTTTATTAGTTTTCTGAAAATTTATATTTTTAAATTTCGTGCGATGGTCAGTTGCTGCTTTTGAGATCGCTGCTTGGGAGTCCCCGTGCGCCGGCTCCCACATCCATAAGGCAACCGTACTGTTGCGCCACCTGTACACCTAAGGCCTTGCTTACAACACTTTCTCCACTTTAATGTACTCTTAAATTAAACTCATACATTTTTAAACTTTCAAAGGAAAATATTTTACACTCCAGTATGAATGAACACGAAATTAAGTAATTAAATGAACTCATAAACAACGTAAAGAAAATGATACATTGAACACGTTGTTTAACTTTTAAATATAAAGACAGAGCTATTAAAAAAAAACACAGAGTTTCTTTAAAGTCAGATTGATTCCTCTTTTGCTCTGCGCTGCTCTGCTTCTACTCCCTTTTTTCTACCTACTTAGTATTATTGGCGTCTCTAAGCAGAATATAACAGAAAATGTATATTATAAATTTCAAACCTCTCGTACTTCTCTTTTACTAACTCTTTTCTCTTTGTTAATTCAACAGTTTAACTCTTAACTATGGATGAGAAGGGGCCGGTAAAGGTTTTGTCATAATATTTGCGATGTTTTCATTTGTTGAAACCCAATAGACTCTTACGTTACCTTCAGATACACAATATTTGATAAAGGCACCAAGGGAATCGGCTATTGGAGGTTTTTTACCAGTTTTATCCCTTTCATTTATTATCTCTTTTATCTCTTCAACCTCGTAGTCAAAACCTTTTAATTTATGGCTACCTTCCATTTGTGTACATTTTCCAGCAGCTTTGTTATCACACCATACCTTTACTGGATACATTGATTTGCCTAATATATCTCTAATAGGCTTGTCTAAGGCTATTATCTCTTTACTGGCTCCACTCATGGCGAGATGCTCCGCTTGGTAGATTAACAAGGATGGATAAGACTGTTTTTGACTTCTCCATGCGACTGCGCTTCCACAGAGTTTGATTACGTCGCGACCTGCAGAGAGTGAATCCTACGATTCTCTAAAGCTTAAATCTGTCCAAACTTCCATCTTTTCTCCTTTAGCTATAAATGTCAAACTTAACTATTTTGTACTTCTCAAGTAACGGAAGATTCTCTTTACATCATGCTATTTTTTTTCTGTTGGTGCATGCTGCTAAGTAGCCAGTCAATTTACCGAATAAGCTATATCTGATCGCGTAGTACTAAAAAGGTACATTACACAATCTACTGCTTCTCTGTAAGGTGCAGTTCTTAATGTATTATGTTTTAGCAGCTCTTATGTATTCTGCTTTTTTTCAGTATTGTTTTTTCCACCTGTCTCGTTACCATAGGTATCTCTTGTGTATTACACTCTTCCATGTTAAATCTCTTCAACATTTTTTCTACGTACTCTTGTCGTGTGATAGTCATTTTTCTCTCAATTTGATCTCTTTTGATTTTCATGCCACGGAAATTTTCGGTTTTTCCCAGCTATTTTATTTCAAAGACATTTTTTAAGTGACTTGTTAGTTGATCCATTTTCCCTTTATAATTACCTGCAGTTATCAAATAATCTACGTACGATAAGATAAATACTATGTTACCCCCTTTTCTCCAGATAAATGAACTTAGGTCTTTTACATCCTTTTCCAAGCATATTTTCAACACTTCCTCTTTGAATTTTTCATACCATCTCTTGGGACTTATAGGTAAGCCGTATAATGAATTTCTCAATTTCTATACTTTTTGTCTTTCTCTCCTTTACTGTACTAGTAGCCTAATGGTATCTCCATATAAACTGGTATTATTAATTTACCGTTTAAAAAGGCAGTCTTGACGTCTGATTGTCCAGCTTCGAAGTTCTCTTTAGTTATTATTGATAGACAAGATCCATCTAGTGGTAATCTTGAAACGGTAGCATAAATATCTCCAAACGTATACTCGTTAACATCTTGGTATCCTCTTATTACAAGTCTTGCTTTGTAAATAACTCTTCATTCCTTTGAAATCTTTTTCGAGAATATCCGTTTTGAGTCTAGTATGTTAGTATTCTCTGGTATATTCACTACTTAAAAGACTGGATTCTTTTCTAAGGATAGTTGTTCTTCTTATATTGCTTCTACCCAAAGACTCTTGATTTCACTTTGCACTGCCTCATTTCTTCCTTCTGGGTTGACTTTAAATATCTCTTCCTTGTTCAAGTCAGCAGAAGAAACAAACATATCGTCTCTCTTGGGATAATGTGGTCTCGAAGATGTTCGGATTCTCTTATCTTTTGATTCAGTTTGATTTGTCTCCTCTCTTAGTTCTCCCTTTTGAGGTCTACTTCCTTTTGGTGCTTCTTCAAGTTGAGTTTGAAGATTTGTATCCTCTTGATGTGTACTCTCTTGCTGTATATTCTCTTGAATCACTTGTATATTTTTTTCTCAGTTTCTTTCATTTAATTGTAGTTCTGAATCGGTATCAATATTTACATCATTTGTTTTGTAAATATCTTCATACACTAGTTTATCATTAAACGTTACATTTCTCGAGGTCAAGAACTTATTTGTTGAAGATTCCCATGAAATATAACCTCTTTTCAAAAATCCGACTGAAATTGTCCTGATCGCTCTTTTAGAGAACTTTGATTCTGTTTTAGGCAAATATGCGTAAGCTATACAACCGAATCTCTTAATTTATCTAAATGGGGTTTTACTTGTGGATTTAATTTATTCAGCGGAGTATCGGAATCAATTGTTTTATGAGGGGTCCTAATATAAACGTTCACCGCCGCCTTTATTGCTTATGCCCCCATGGATTTAGGTAAACCGGAATCTATTAAGAGTGCTCTTGTTTTCTGTTGAATAGTTTTATTAAATCTTTCTGCTGTTCCGTTAAGTTTGGGAGTACATGGTGGGGCATAGTTGCTTTCTATGTTTTCTCCGTTCATCGTGTCTTTAAACTCTCCTACTGTTTTCTCTTTTGCATTATCTGTTTTTATATAGCATATCTTTTCATTTTTCCCTACTAAATTTCTCGTGGTCACCATGATGCTCTATAGACATTTACCTGCTTTACTCTTATTTTTAATTGAATAAACTCATGCAAATTTTGAATAATTATCAATAAAAACTCTAATGTTATAAAAGCTACCAGGGAACGAGGCTAAGCAAATTTTTCCTATGATGTCTGTGTGTATAGTTTGAAGAAGCCTGTCCGCTTATGTTCCCGTCTCTTTGTGCGGTAATTTATCCATCTTTGATCATTTACAAATTTCGCAATCCAAGATATTGTTGTTAAACGTAACATTTTTAAAGTACACGTCGGAATTTTTAAAACATTTCAAGTATTGTAAATTAGGGGGTCCTTATCTAATATACAAAAGCATACCCTAGTCCAGTTTCTCTTGCTTATCATTTTCTGGATTTAAATCTATTAGTTTTATTTTGCTAACCGCTTCTATGTTTTCAATAGAGTCTAAGTCCCATATTTTCTATTGATCGTTTGCGCGTGAAAATCAAAATCTGTTATCTGTTGCTCTTCTGTCATTTTACTCTTCCCTTTCTCCTTTCCAATCTTAGATTATATCGCAATATTCAAATTTTTCTCATTTACTCCCTCCATCTCCTTTATTTTAATCAATTTCGATACTTTCTGAGATTGTTTTGTAGAATCAGACTCTGAAATAATTTTTGCATTGCAAGTGTATGCAGTTTACTCGGGACTTTACTTGTTTTTATTTTTGACTAAAATATTTTTTCTCTAGTTTGGTTTCTCGTAATGTCCTGACAGGTAAATTTCTTTCATTATTTTATTAAATGTTTCTAGTTTTTCATTGTCGAAGTATATACCTAAGTTTAGATCTGCGAATCGTCTTAAAGAAATTAAAGTCTCTGTTAATACATTTGTTAATTTTATTTTATTATTCCTATTCTTGAGATATAGATCTCCTATACTATTTATTTCTATATTAGTTGATTGATTTTTATTCGCACTCTTTATAACGGTATTCGGAAATTTTTCGAAATTACTTAAAATTTAACTCTTATTTACAATGTGCTCTGTTACTTCTGAATCTGCTAAGAATGTTATAATATTTTTATTATTCATGTTATTGGAATGGTTACCTGTAATTTGTGTCTTCTCTTATTGTGCTTCCAGTGCTGCTTGTGCTGCTGCTAGTGATACTTGTGATAAAGTATTAATTTTATTATATCCTGCTCTTCCTCTTTAAGTAACCCTACCTCTTAAATTACTAATTATACCTCTAAAGCAACCGCCTGATTTTGCTCTTTCATTATTATGCAAATTACCTATCCCGCTTCCTCTTCCCCTGGACATTCCTCTACCGCCTCCTTTATAATTATTATAGTAATACGATTTATTATTTCCATACCTCATACGTCTCAATACTTCGCAAATGTGCTCTGTGTCATGGATCTCATTGCACGCAAAGCATCTCACTTTCCCTCTTGAATATGGCATTGGTTTCTCCACTGTCCAAACTCGCCACACCAGTGGCAACGGGCGTTTGAATTATTGGTAGTATCACTTCTTGGCTTATTTACGTGCTGAGAGGTGGCCGAATACACTCTTCCCTCTTTGATTGATTTTCTCTCTTTTGCGCTTGAAGCTGTAACAAAAAGTCTCTCATTTCTCCTAATCCTATCTGTATTTTAGTTGATTGATTAAATGAGATACTGTGGGCAGTAATCTCTTGCATTGCATTACTTACAGCTTGAAGAAAGGTGGAACGTTTCTCCACGTCTGCTGGAGCAGTTGCTTCACTACTACACTCATATTTTCTTATTATATCATCGAACTTGGGATAAAATTCTGCCACACTTTTACTCTTGTGCATTTGTAGTTCGTAAAGCTACTTTTCAACAGATATGTGAGTCATGTTATTTTTAATCCTTATTGCCTCTCTTATATTTCCTAAAATTTCTCTTTGTTCTGTTATATTTACTATTTGTTTGTGATAAATATCATCAATATGGTTGACAATGATTTCCCTTACTCTTGTTTTTTTTTTAATTCTCTTGCTCTCATCTATATTTAAAGATTCTTTTACTATGGGGTAAATTACATCGATTGACTCTTTTGAACACAATTCTGTTTTTAATTTATCAAGCCAAATGTTAAAGTCTGATCTACGATTTAAATTATAATTTCTTTAAACGTAACTACTTTTGTTTGTTTCAATAGAATTTTTTAAGCTACTTAAGGTTTCATTAAATTTGTTAGATATTTTATAATTCAATGTTAAATTATTTAAGTTATTTGAGGGACCAATAAGTGACAAATCAAAATTCATAGATTTTAAATTTTCATTAATAGCGGTAGAGTTATGTATATGGTTTACCTGAACTTTAAGAGCATTCAGTTCTCTTGTACGGCTCTCTACTGTGGATCTTAGGGCTTCATTCTCTTGGTTAGCAATCTCAAGTAACTTTTTGTAGTGGTTCTCTTTCTCTTCTCTTTCCCGCTCTTTCTCTTGTAAAACCTCTTTTATTTTGTTTCTCTTATTTCTCTTTGAAATACTCGTATTTATACTAGTCACGACTCATTTAACTCATGGTATTTTAAAAGAAAGCGAGGAAGCTTGGATTTGTGTTGTATACTCATATACGAAGCAACACTTTCAAGAGAGAGAGAGAAAGAAAAAAGAGAGAGAAGAAAAAAATATGATGCGTGTCGTCGCAAAAACAAAACACGGCTTTTCTTAGAATACACCGAACGTCTCGTCCGGCTTGCCTCAACCTAGTACACGCAGCAGCGCATAATACACATACTCATGCATGACTATGAGCACGACCTGCACGTCAGCCTCTTTCTCGTGTCCCACTACTACACCACTCTTTTCTAAGCACTAGTACTTTTCGCATTTCACAAACCATTCTCTTACTATTTTGCACTGTACTTACTTAGGAAGTTTTCTATTTTTATCTTCACTCTTGTCACGTCGATTACCAAAATCCATCACCATGTGCGGGCCAATAATCTATTAGATTGAATGGACTTGGAGGTGGTATTGGACGTCGTAACTCAATAGACTTGATATATTTATGCTGTAAGACACAATCGGCTCTTCTTAATTGAGAACAAAGACTCGAGACGCTCTTCTTTATACAACTCTTGTATATATCCTCGTAGGATTCTCATGGCAGTACACCAAGGCTATGTAAATAGAGTGCGAGCTGTACATCTACTGCTGCTTGGGAGTCCCCGCGTGCCTGCCTTCTTCATCAATCAGGCAATGGTACTGTTTCGTCACCTGTACACCTAAAGCCTCGCTTACAACACTTATACATAATGAGAGCAATAAAACACATGATTATAGCTACTATAAAGATAGTTATGTGTTTTAAGCTGTATTGTCGGCGTCTTGTCGACGTATAGAAACAGTAGATATGTACCTTGCTTTTAACCGTATATTTTATCATGATCCTAATCGACTGTGACTTCTTGTATAATTAATAGCTCTAAAATTAATTGTACTTACAGTCGTTATAATAGCTACAATAGTAACTGGCTGTCAAAAATAATTACCTACACAAATAAACTGTAATTCTAGCTATAATAACAGCTACACAATTAACCTACAATGTAGCTATAAAAATAGCATTTTTACTTTAGATTTGTACCGAATCGTAAGAAATACAAATGAGCTGCCAATTATAGATGTATCAACACATTTTACAGCTTCATTGTAAGTGGAAATATAGTTAGAGTCTATTTTACAGCTTGGACTTTTATAATGTTTATAATGCAATTAATAATTATTATAAACAAAATTTTCTAAGCTAGCAAAATACTTTTTGGTAACTTAAATTTCTATTCATGATGGCCAATTTCATTTTCTTTCGAATTAATACTACAAAAAAAACTATACAACAATTTGGTTTTTTTTGTCATGTCTTAACGGACGATTATACAGCCATATTATTCGCAATTATAGCTACATCTTTGTAGGACTTTATAGCTGCATATATCTATAATTACTGCTCTAATTGTCACGTGTCGAAATAGTAATGCCACTTGATTTTTATAGTACTTTCTGTTAGATCTTTGTTATTAACTATAAAATTAATAGCTAGTATAATCAGGTGTAAAAGCAGATGTGTAATAATAGCTACAATACTACTTAAAATCATCATGTTTAGCTGGATAGTACATACACAACGAAAGCTACAAATAACAGCTTATTTTTACTTTAATTTAAATTATTAGCTTTATTATTAAATTTGTGCATGTGGCTATTTTAAAAGAGTTTTTACATTGCCGTCACTAGCGCTTAATTTCCAAACATCAATAACTAATATCAATGGAGATATAAAAAAAAAAATTTCTGCAAGTATACGTTCAATCATTGCTGACGTTTCGTTGTAATATTACTGGAAAGGGAACATCGCTTTGAGATTCAGATTATAGTGTCCATCCCTCCGCCGAAAGCACCACTTTTTTTCACTGATTCAGTGAATGAAGTGCCACTGTTCATGAAAAAGTATCTCACCGTCCTCCTAACGGACGACGTTAACATACTCTTCTAGAAAGCAGTAAATCCAATTTTTAACTGTTAGGTTATATTGCACTTTTGCCAATGAAATCAACGAAAAAACTTCGTATTTTCAACGAAAAAAGAAAAAAAATTGTATACGTGACTAGTGGCGAAGAAACAACCTCTTTTCACGGGTGTCACAACCCTTGCCTTCAGCCTTAAACTATAATATTACCTGGGATAAACAGTCGTACTTTCTCTATGGCATAATATACTAGTTTTCTTAATATACACTCTTTATTCATATCAAAACCTAAGGTGAAAAAGTTACAAACGATCTTAAACCTACCTGTATTACGGGAATACTTGTAAGTAATAAAAATTATTCTCGAAATCCAAGTACATACGTATGTAAAAAAAAAAATCTTCGATAACATTTTAAAACACGGCAATAAGGAGATGTATACATGATATAAGTCAGGGGCGTGCTGGCAATGTTAACGAATCGGTTTAATCACCGACGGGCCACTCTCTTGGCGGGCCGAACCAATGAGGAAAAAAAAATTTACCCAAAAAAAATAAAAATACGAAATGCAATTTTAGCTTTCGAAAGTTTAATATCATTTTGTCCAATCTTTGATTTATTAAACGTATAGATTAATGAAAAATGTTCCATATGTAATTGCACAAGTTTTTCTTTATTACAAAAAAATACATACCATATACTGATTTAGTCAGTAACTCATTTTGCTCTCAAATACTTTGTTTCGGACTAGAAAATTCTGTTACTAAGACTATCAATTATATAACTTTACAATATCTCGTGTAACAGTCTCACATAATATAATACCGTTAAGTTGAAAATTTTACTATAAATTTCCATAGCTTAATTACTTGTGGTTTACTAAGCTAAAGAAATCGTAAGATATTCTAGTATTTTCAAAATTCTATAAACAAAATTTTTTTTAGATTAAAACTATTAAATATATTTATTCGTCATTAAATCATTGAGAATTAATCTTTTAATAATTGAACAAAAAATTATCTGAATTCTGTGTTGAGTAAACAAAAATATTACGGTAAGAATTTATCACCTAATAACAATCTACGAAGTAATTGACTTTTGTGTGCAAGAGAGTCGATAATCGAATCGGTTTCTAAATCATACAAAGTTTCCTTTTCAATACACATTAACATAAAAGCTTCTAAGTTTTCTTGCGTCAAGGTACTTCTCAACCTATTTAAAATATATTTCAAAATTGAAAAACATCTCTCACAAGCCACTT
>JAPYYV010011545.1:0-18776 GCA_030522625.1 Copidosoma aretas | reverse complement strand
TTTGAATTTTTTTGTTTTTTTTGTACCCCCCCCCCCCCCCCCCCCCCCCGCATGTTAACCATAGCCGAAGATGTCCGACGTCAGCCAAAAGACACATTATATCTAAAGTCTCCCGAGAACAGACGAATTATTTCCATTACAGACGAACCCTTTCACCCAAACCCTCGAATATCGTCAAACATTGCAAAAACAACCAATAACAGCTGAAGCCGCTCATTCAAAGCCACTCGGAATTTACTGTTTTGCCTGCACGTCTTATTTGGCTAATAGACAGAGGCACAACGATAGAACGTGACCATTAGTAATACAACTAATGTAACAGATAACGGAACACCCGTACACTCGAGCACAATACGAAATAAAAGTAAAATATAACACCTACAATCAAATAACCAAATGCACTTGCCCGCCTACACTGTCTATTAACAGATCATTTATTTACTAAAAGTGTAAGAAGAAAAGTATATTGATTTTCTGGAATAAAGTACATGAGATAATACCCTATATTATACCCTAATAACACTCTATTGCAGGAATCGGGAAGCACAACCGATTCATGCACATAATGCAAAAAAAAACAAGTGTTTACATAACATAATTGTGCGGAAATCTAGCAAACTATATCTTAAGTTATAAGCTAAGATCTCCTAATCTCATGAAATATCATTTCAATACAAAATATCGTTAGCTATATAATTCTGTGTGTTATACTTACTGTGAAGGTGTATTATAATTTCAATTATAGTGTAAATAGACAAGATTGGCTGGATAGCACATGCTTCTGACAACATATAAAAATAATCACATTTTATGACAGCTGATCTCTATATTTAAGAAAAAGAAACCATAGTTCTTAATACAATGTCTTACTACTACATCAAGAATAACTAAGTTGGCTCTTCTAAGGCAGGAAATAATACACGTTTACGTCAGTTATAATGCTGATTAAACATATTGAAAGACCCGTAAAATTCAGCAAAATACGGAATCCAACTAAAGTAAAAACCAAGCACCTAAGACTAAACAACAGAATAGAATTGCCCGCTCAAACTGTTTATTAGTTAATAATTTACTTAGTAATTCAGAATTTATGCAGTAGTCTATTGTGTTCCATAAAATAATCTTACATTATTACAACAATCGGACAGATCAGCCGAAAAGTTTATGTTTACATAAGTTATTAATATCTTGCTTTTCCTTTACAGTTACACGTTATTTTTTATTTGATACCAATTAAGATTAAGATATCTAAAAAAATTTATGATTTACACTATACATAAAAAATATATAATATATGTCTATTTCAATTATTGAATGACAACATAATGAAAAATACGATTATGTTAGTATGTAAAATCAAATACAGTAATATACGATCCTTAAAGAAATTTTTGAACAAATTGAAACGTTAAAGTTTTTCAAGTTGCAAATTCCATTGCTCGTGAACTATCCAGCGGATCAAGTAAAGTTTATGATTTGTACTTGTACATAACGTAAACTTTGTTTTGATGAATGTCAAGTAGTTATCAGTGAGTCTACAGTTTGTACTATAACGATATAGTTGTCTGTCAAGCATCGCTGATCCTATGTCAACGTCTTTATTTGCTTGTTATTTACGTATTTCTTGCTCTCCCACTCTAAAAATTTGTGAAGGTGTAGTCCGAGTAATTGCTCTTTTGATTCATGTTAATTTTATTTTTTTAAACTGTGTCGAATTTGACAGAAACGACAAATAATTTAAAGACATATTTTAACACGAAAAAAGGTTTTCAAGCAAAAAATAATAGCATTATCATAAAAACCGGTCAAAATCTATGGATTTTTACTTTTTTATTGTTTTTTTATATTTTTCCCAATCCGTACGAGGGAGTTAAACACAGTCTGCTCAAGCAAAAAATGCGCCTAAGGTGCGAGGTAACCCACTTATAAACGGAAGCTCGAGGCAGGCAAGGTAGGCATGGATTTCGGAATGAGAAAGGAAAGAAAAAAGGGAAATAATAGATTCAGATTTATAAATATCATGTTTGGTTTAAATGCAAACGTACCAGGATATATATGACAAATGAGGACGGGAAGGGTTAACCTAGAAATAGGCATATGAAAAAGTGAATAAATTTACTTTTTGCACATAACAAAAATGGACAAGAGCAGATGGCCTTAATAATGACTAATCGAAGAATTAACGGACTAAATCAATAAAAAGAATACAAAATACAAAATAATACAAAAAGATATAGGTGAGTTTAGAAGTTTTTAAGTGATAAACTATAGGATCAGCAAAGAAAGAAAAAAATATACAAAGCACATATTGCTATGTAAAGAGGAGAAAAAATATCAAATGAAATATTAATAATATCAGTCAGAATTATAGGATTAAAAGATGATAGAGAGATATGCTGGAGGAAGATAATTCATGTAAAAATATAAGATATTTATGTAGGTAAATAAGGCACGACAGTAAAAATTAAAAGTTCAGAAATAAGTTACGTGTTATAAATTATAATATTATGTAAACGTAAAGAGAAATTATAACACGTTGTTGAATGTTTAATCAGTTACATAAGTTACTCAATTGAAAATAATATTAGTACTAATATAAGACGATACGAATTTTGAGTAGTTATGAAACAAACAAAGTAAATATAGTAGTTCAAAATATCTATAATATATGACATGGATAAAAAATAAAATAAACAATTTACATTTACAAATATTAAGAAAGAATTTTAAAACGATATCTTATTATAAACTTATATCTATAATTGATTCTAAATTGACTAAAGATAACAAACGAAGGCTCAGAACTATTACTGTAATAATAATGATTGCGTAAATATTGTATTCATATACATATTAATTAATATTAACATTAAATACCAATTAAAGTCATTATTAGTATTAAATTATTAACAATTATTTGATAAATCAGTAAACTAGTAAACTAATTTCATGTATTGACTACATGTGTTCAAATTTTTAGCGAATTCTTATGAGATCGCTTTGGTTATCTATGTTTGTAGGCATATATGTGTAATAAATAATAAACTTTTGATTTATTTTTTAGACATAAGAATAACAATATTGAAATATGGGGGTTGGCGCGCGGAGCCCCACTAGTATGTATATATCTTCCTACATTATATAGTTAATTCATGGGGGGCGGAAGTAATGGCACCCCCTCGCCCTTCCACCTTATTTCTACTTCACGTAGAATTCTGCTTAAAAATAAGGTAAAAATATGCTGTTTTTGTACATATTCTAATTATTGCAATGACCCAACACGAGCCCCCCCCCCTCTCGCTCCTCCACGACCTCCCACACTTTTTCAAAGAGCCCTCACACGACCCCCTTCGTTCTCCACCATATAACGTAAACATGTGTTGTTTTTTCCATGTTGTTGAATAGTGAAGCCCCCCCACAGGCTCCTTACATTTTGATCACAGCCCCCCACGTCCCCCCTCGCCCGCCCCCACCCTCGGCCCTCATTTTAGCAATCATATACCTTATTAACCTAATAAAATGAATTTTTGACTAGGGGATTACGCCTATAGATCTTAGATAATGGCCAAAGATATCCGAGAGGAATCAATATCGCAATAACACAATTCTCTTACATTGTCGAACACTGCCGAGAAACCTGAATGCAGCTGTTGCTTCTTCTCCTGTTGCTTATTACTATGTATTACTACAAAATTCCTCTAAAATTATTAAACACTATCAGACAAATAAAAATAGTTGAAAAAAATTTTTATAGTTAAAATATGTTTATAAAATTCCTATTCAAAATAATTTTGAACTAGTTGGAGAAAAAATTATTGAGTACATATCTATACAATTAGTGTTATTGAATGCAAAATAATATAAAAGTAACAAAATGTGCAAAAATTTTGTTTAAAAATTGATTAAAAATGAATTCAATCAATTTAATGCAAGTCATTCAGCATTACCCATAATGCATTACGTGGAGGTAGACTTGCTATGCATTCCATGTGTATGTATTTTTCAGTGTGTATATGTAAATACACTTTGTTTAAAGAAAAAAAATTTTGATATAAGTGAAATTTTATTATTTTGTCCAAAAAAATTATTAATAGTTGCATTCTATTAAATGACATTATAGAAAATATCACTTCAAACAATATTTTCTATTTCTTTATAATTTTCTTATTCTTTTTGTACAAAAATATTTTTAGGATTCTTGCACCTAGATAGTGCAACATACAATTGACCGTGAAAAAATGATGGCTCTTTTAAGTAAAAACCTAATTTATCAAAACTTTGACCTGGCAACTTATTTATAGTCATAGAAAATGCTAACTGTAAGGGAAATTGTTTTCTATGTGAAATAAAAGGTCATGAGAAGGAAATGGCAGTAGATAAATTTATTCTTAAAATAAATACTATGTTCCCAATTTTTTCACCAGTTAAAATTTCAGCCTCAATGTTATACTCAAATAATTTTGTTATCTTAAGTCTTGTTCCGTTGCAAAATCCATCTGAAATACATAAATTTCGTATCAGCATGACAATGGCATTTATTTTTAAATTGAGTTCATGAGGCGGAAGATCTTCTTCAATAGAACTTAGATATTCCATTGGACAATTAATGTATATGTTATTATCAGTACTATCAACTCTCTTGTAAGTTGCATAATCTACACTATAATAAGTTACAGTTTTGCCAGTCATTGTGTTTAATATTTTGTTATTTAATAAATACGTAAATTCGTTATGCGATGTTAAAATAATGTTATTTATTGAGGTATCATTTACATCATTAAAAATTTCCGAACAAACATCATTTGTTAACCATTTTTTTCTAATTTTACAAGAATTTATTTTTCCTTCTCTAATTTTTAATAGTAACGATGAAAATTTGTGATCGATTGAACGCATATTATTTTTCAATTTTAATATTTTGGAAAGGGACCACAGATAGGGAAATTTAGTGGTTTCTTCAATTATTGTAATTTCATTTCCATTTCTTACGAATGGTAGAGTTTGACGAAAATCTCTACCAAGTATTATAAATTTACCTCCAAATGGAATATTATCATTTGATGAATCTCGCAATGTACGATCAACGATTAATAATACTTTCTTAGGTATTATTGATGCTTTATCCAAAATAATAACATCTGCATCGCTTAATTTTGTTTTATCGGATTGAAATTCCAATATAGCAGTTTCAACTAAACTTAAATCTAAAGGTAATCGAAAAGTCCTGTGACTTGTCATTTCTTTAGAAAGTAAAATAGAGGCTATGCCTGTCTATGCCATCGATAACATTCTTTTTTCTACAGAGAGGAAGTAGTCAATTAATGTTTTATACAAAAATGTTTTACCAGATCCTCCTGGACCATCCACAAAAAAAATTTTGTAATTAAAACTTGTAATTTCTTGGAAAATTGTCTGTTATCTGCATTTAATCAAACAAATTAAGTGTTGTAAAGGTTTTTATTAACCGTTATAGAATATTTATCATTTAAGAGAAATTTTAATTGTCAAAAATAGACTAAAGTCAATTAAGTTCGATATTTTGTTTGAAAATTCTTTTAGTTCATAGTGGTTGTGTATTACAACTGTCAATTTTGTTTTTTTTTTAGGTTTATGAGAAGATACAAATTTTGAAGGATGCAGTCCCATAGTGCAAGATAGAGCGTACAATTCTATCCTGCACTCTCCATACTGCACCATTGGTCTGCAACCTAAGTCCTTCATTTTTTAAACAAGAATAAGTAGTGAAATTTGAAAATTGTTTTTTGTATGTAGAAGTATCTCAAAGTCTATACAAGAAATGGAAAAATAATTGAATAAAAAATTTACATCTGCAAATATTAAGTAAGAAATTTAAAATGACATCTTAGTATAAAATTATATCCATAATTGATTCTAAAATGTTCAAAAATAACCAAAAAAAAGGAGTATAGCAGTTTCTGCAATAATAATGATTTGTAAATAATATATACATAGACATATGTATAAATATTAACCTCAAATAACAAAAAGAGTCCTTATCAGTTTCCAATTAGTAACAATTATTTGATACATCAGTGAAATAATTTAATGTATTGACTATATTTGTTCAAATTTTTAGCGAATTTTCATGAGATCGCTTTAATTATCGATTTTTGTCCGCATATGTGTATTGAATAATAAATTCTTGTATTTATTATTCAGACATAAAAGTAACAATAATGAAATATGGTGGCTGACACCCGGAGCGCGCAGGGGGTGAAGCCCCGCTAAAATATATAGTTGTATTGTGTTGGGCTTTCAGTTTCATCCCCCACACTCCCTCACGCACCCAGTAGCTCATTCTCGCTCCCCTGACGTTCCCTCGTAGCTCCTCCACAAATTACTAAGTTATCTCCCACGCTCCTCCACGCTCTTCCACCCTCCTCTACGCTTATTCTCGCTCCTCCACTTGTCCCCCACTAAATCACCTTGCTCCCCTACCGACTCGCCTAGATACGCCCCTACTTATCTTGTCATACATAGAAGTCATTAGTGTATAAGAAAATAACAATGCAATAAATAAATTTTATTTTATAAAGCAGGTCTCTACACCACCCAAAAAGTACTGCCACGGTGTATTAGATTTGTATAATTCGTCGAACCATTCGCGTACAGTTGTGACATTTATAAATTAAAGTGATAAAGCAATATTTTTATTATTATTCGAATTGATTCTATGTAGTATAATCGATTTATAAATTTACAAAAAGAAGCTCTGAAACCACAACATTGATTGAAAAAATTTCTGCAGAAAATTTAATATTCATTTGAAATGATATTTTATTATAATCCAAACGGAGTGGGAGGCGGAGACATAATTATAATAGCTGGCTATTTAAATGATAGGATAGGAGACCAGCAAATGGACACAGACTCTAATGTTTCTAGCTTAAGAAAGTCAGAGGATAATTATCCAAACAGTAAAGGCGAAAAAGTATCGAAATTGTGCTGAAACTTAGCATCAGTGGTGAAGATTGCGTATGCAAGCGAAAATTGGGACGGGTATATAACTTATGTGGGAGAAGAGAAGAGATTGCTTCTAATTTTGTTTTAGAGGTAAGTACAGAAGGCTATAGTGCTGTTAAAACTGTAAGTTGTATCTAGAAGTAATATAATATAATATATACTTGGGGGCTACGTTTTTTCTTAAAACAACGTATGGGTTTCACTGTTTGAAAGACGTTGACTCAGTCTTAAGGATCAATATTTTCATAACCTGCGAACATTGTTTGAATGAGAATCACGTGATCTCAACTCCAACAATTTACATCACGAATAAAGGGCCTTATTCGAAATCATTTTCCTTTTTCAGATAGTACACGTCTGATCATCTACTGGTGACCTTTAAAATCGCAGGAAATATTATAGGAAGAAGGAAGGAAAGAACAAGTGCAGGGGATTATAAGAAAATAGTATCTTAATAACGTAGAAAATATAAGTATTCAAAAAGACTTAAAGAGATAAAAGAACAATATTTGGATTATATAATTACCCAAGGTGAAATATATCTCATAGAAAAATGGGACCGGTTACTTCATGTAATTCCAGAGGTAACAGAGAAACTAAAAATAATAATATCAACAAAAGGAAAAAATTGCCAAATTATTAAACAGAATTTTAGAATAACCAAACTAAAAAGAAGATTTCAAGTAAACTCAAAGAATCGTCGAAAATAAAAGAGAGTACAAAAATTAAAATGAAGACTGAAATAAAGATATTAACACAAATTTTTGGAGATTGTAAATCGAGAAAGCCGATGAAAAACTAAGCAACGTAGTGGAAAGCAAAAATTTAAGTGAGTTTTGGAAAGCAATTAAAAAACTAAAACAAAAAAAAATAGTATGGGAGAAATCAAGGAGCCATAGAAGAATCATTTGAAAATTTGTTAGGAGACAAGAAATTTGGCATGTTATACGGAAAGCGAAAAAATAGTATGCAAATCAGCAGCAAAGTCTGGGAGAATTTTTTCAAGGCTATATAGATCATTAAATTACGAAAAGTTCTAAAGAAAATAGAAAACGTAAAGGCCACTGGAGACGACAGAATCGTAAGGGAATGTTTCAAAAATCTTCCCATTATTTGGATAATTAAATTAACAAACATACTTAATGGGTTATAAGGCTGGGGAGGAATAGAAAGACGCTCAAAACTACAAAGTAGTTGCGTTAATACATGTAGTATTCAAGATATTAGCCATTACAATTGCTTAAAGAGTAAAAAAATAGGTATAATACTGTAAAATATTAAATGAGAAAAAGCCAAAAAGAAAATCAAGGCATTAGAGCAAAAAAAAGAACAGAGGACTGTATTTCTATACTAAATAGTTAAATTAAAAAACAATCTAAAAAAATGGGGGCCATAAAATATATGATGTATTCATAGCCTTCTGAATAAAATTAGAGAGAGTAGGGATAAGAATCATAGAAATGTTGGAGAGAATCTATAAATGCACAAAAAACAGATACTTACAGGCCAGACGCTAACAAATTTATTCAGAATATTAGGGCAAGGGTGCCCATTTAGTTCGGTACACTTTAGTCTATTTATAGAGGATACAGACAAAAAGTGGATTTAGAAGCATGCAGTAGAAAAACTAAAAACTCACTGAAACAATAAGATCAGTCAGAAATATAGGAGAAGAAAATAATGGAAAGATATGCAGAAGGGAGCGATTAACATATTACAAGAGAACCTGTAGATGATTTAGGTAAATATATAAGATCTTTTGGAAATATATGTAAATTAGTAAATTAGGAAATGCAGAGCGAAGCTACAAAATGGAATATGTTATGCGTTATGAATTTAAATATGTCAATATAAAAAATAATTCTAACATGTACCTATATAAATATATAAAGATTGATTTATAAATCTATTAAATCAATTTTGTCTTCGATGTTTTTGTAAATTAGTATTAATTTGAGAGAAAATTAATTTTTAATATTTATGACACAAGAAAGAAGAATATAAATTGATGTAAAAATCTGTACTTATAATAAATAAATACATATTTTCTCTTCGCTAATATTAAGTAATAATTTCGAAATTGTTTCATCTTTTGAAGACATATTCATAATTGATTTTACAATTTTCAAAAATAACAATAAAAAGTGATAAATTGATTCAGTAATAATAATAGTTTTATAAATACTATATACATGTACATGTGTATTATTCTTAAACTGAAATACTAATTAGAGACATTCATTAGTATTTAATTAGAAATAATAGTTTGCTGAATCTGTGAACTTATTACATATATCGACTATATTTAGTCGATTGATTTTGCGTTTACTTGATGAAAATCTATAATGTTACAAGGTATCAACTAAAACTGTTATGGTTACAAATAAAACTGTTTATGTTTCATGTGATTTACATATATGAAAACGACATATAACTTAAATAATTTTATTTAATATCTTGTTTGACTATATTGCTTTAATTTTTACGCGAATTCGTATGTACTGTTTTTTGATGATGTCTTAGATATCAAATAAATATAGATATAGAGAAATAATGAGCTTAAATAACGATGAGAGTCATTTAATTGTATTCAATTAGTAATAATAATTTGATGAAAATGTGAATCTATTCCATGTATTTGTTCAATTTCTAAGCGAATTTGTGTGTTTATTTTAGTTGTGTATGTGAATACGTATGTAAATATTGATGAATAAATTGTTGTATGACATAATCAAACATTAAAAGAAACATAATAAAATATGGAGGTTGGCACGCAAAGCGTGCATGTGGTGAAGCCCCACCAGTACATATATATGTATATATATATATATATATATATATATATATGTATATACATATTTATAAGTAATTTTTTCGTTCCAGCCACTGTCTAGGTAATGAGCGTTTCAAGTTTTCGAAAAAGGCGTATTAGGAGGAGAGTGCTGCGTAGAAATTATATCAATAAAGCTCTAATCTTCATTTCGGGATTTGAATTTAACGACAATTTTTAAATGGTCGATTTAAACGTATGGATTAAATACACCATCAAATTTTGGCACTTATAATTCGATATTTTGTTGACCTTTTTTAGCGTATTTAATTACAAAAACGTTTATCCTTAAAAAAATGTCAATTAAAAATTATTAGATCAATGAAAAAAAGCTTTCTTTATCTGGACTCTTACTCAGACTTCCTTTAGTCCAGGGAGGATCATTAAAAAATTCCGCCACTGGAACGTCGGCAACCGCTTCTCTTTATTGCTCCATCATGCCTATATTTACAGTCTAACGCTAATTCATGGGTATATCAAATTTTTGGCTTTGCATCGTGATGGACACTGCTTTTGAAGAAGTCAAGTACTTAATTTTTTTATAGCTGTCAACCAAAGCTTTCGTCTTTGATTGGACAAGGTGCTTGTCATCGAGGTAAGCTAACTTTATTATGAACATGCTTCCATTTCTATTTTTATCTGTGATACATGGACTATGCTATAAACGTTTAACTCCGCGATCAAAAAGTTGGGATTTTATGTTTCAGCTCGCTAATTGCGTTTTAAATCCACGCAGCACTGCGTTGCGTTAAATATACGTTTATGATGTATTTCGTCGCTTTCCTTCAGCATATTTGTGCACAGCTTTTTGGTGACCCCTTCGCAGGCGAGTCATTTATTGCCAGCAGAGTGCTTCTGCATAGCTTTTACGCTAGCAGTCAAGGTTATAAGGTATATGGATCACTAGAGTACGCCATTTGTTGGTAAAAATGATCATTCAGTAAATAATTGAACAATTAGTTTGTTTTAAATACTGTTAAATCTTTTGAATGGGATTATACCTGCGTGTTATTACTTTATTATCATTATATTTTATTAGTAACTTAGAAAATAAGTATATTCATTTTCCGCTATACACTTTCATTTAATGATTTTATTTTCACTTCATATATTAGTATCACAACAACTAGACACAAGATTGTTCTAAAATTAAAATAAATTATTTTTGAAATATTAACCCATACAATATTAGTTTTTTAAAGAAAGCTGTAAATTTTTTAAGATAAAAAGTCAAAAACAGTAATGAACATGACGTACCTTCCTATAAGACGCCATGTATAATAAGGAAAAGAACACGGACTTTGGATTAAAATATCTCCTATACGAGACACAGGAATCGTCTCATTTTTTGACAGAACGTGTATCATTACTGAAATTTTAAGATATTACATTTTTATTAGGATCTGTAAAAAAAATTTGCATGACTTATGTACATTAAATTAGGAGAGAATGCAACAAAACTTATCAGACTGTTTTAAAGTGTGTCCCGACAGACTTCCGATTTTATTTTTATGTTCCGCGCTGTTGTTTTTTCATCCTAGTTTTTGAGCAAATTTTTATTACTGTTATCGGTACCTTCTGATTCAAAAGATAATAGATTAATTAGATCCACTTCCGTAGGAGCACTTCGAGCTAAGTTTAAAAGGCAGACAAAGACTCGACGACCGCGCTATTATTTACTTTTAATTCCGATACTTGAATGTTCAAGTCACGAAAAAAAATCATTTATATCGATATTCCAATAGTATTTTGATTTCATTTAGCATATTAAATACTACATTACAACTTTACCAAGAAATATAAGCACGAAATTTTTTGTATCATTAAAAATATTGGGTGTTTAGTTCCATATGCTGAGATCAAGGTTTTATCTGGCCCAGTCTTCACAAAACATTCCTATCGTTAAGTTGTCTGCAAGCAAACATTGTCTGTACTGCAGATAGGCGTGCTTATAAAAAGTGCTGCCAACACGGCCTAGCTGAGTGATGTTGGCTACGGGTATTAAAGAGGCTACCTCGTGACGGTTCCTGATCCTAGACTAGATGAATTTAATAGTTAAAAATGGGCTGAATCCAACGGTATCCTGATGTATATCACATTCCCTGCAAAATTTCGGGATATCATTAATTTTATATAGCGCTTTCTAACACTTATTCGTATGATGGAGCTCGCATATGCGATAAAAACAACATAATAATTCAAATAAATCAACGGTTCACATAATAAGAGTGCACAAGTATTGTAGAAAAAAACCTTAGCTTTTAGATGGTACGTTAAAGAATATCAGTTTCCGTGGAAAATTTCGAGATATTCTATTAAAAATTGATCAAGTCATTGTATTTATACAGGTTAGCCTATATGTTTTTCTTGCGCCAGTAATGCCAATTACCTGAGTTTGCGAGCAAATTTGTGACCTACAAAGTAGGTTGGCATCTCTGCACGGGGGAGCCTCCTCAACTGTATTTACAACTCTGAACGCGAAAGGGACATTCGCGAAAGATGAGATTTGTCTACGTTGGATATGATATTTTTCATATTGTAGTAGAGCATTAGTTTACTGGATATAAAGCGATGAACAACCGGTGCGCAGCGTAACACAGCCCGTCTCTTTCGCTCATGGAGAAGATTTACTTTTTGGCAGTACTGTATTTTTATTCGGTGACTTCATTGAATGTTAAAGAAACAATATTACATAATCAATTTTTTTTACTACAATAAACTATACATTTTACATTTTTTTAATCATATTTATTTTCCTCCCTTTAATTTTTTTTGCATTTTCGTAACTTTGTTTTTTTCGTAGGTACCACAGAAGAAAATGACTTCTTCCTGGTACAAATGATCCTGCTTTTCTTACTTTCTGTCTTCATACCCACCTTACGTATCTTTGAAAAAACATGAGCTGTCGCATTAAAGTTCCATTCTATGCAAACTACAAAATTATCAAAATACCTGAGCATATTTCTGAAAATTCAGCGGTTCTTGAAGTACTAGGCCCTTCCGTCAGTAAAATATAGAACTTTATCCGCAGTTGAAAATTTTTTTTCAAATATTCCATAATTTTTTCCTGATTACAATATACTGCTATAGTATCATGCAAAATAGTGTAAGCCAAGTGCGTACTAAGTGTAATATTTTACTTTATTGATACCATTTTATTCTAGACAATCGCACCATCATTGATTAATGTTTTCAATACCGGGAAAATTTTTGCACAAGTTTGAATCATACTTTAATGTAGGATTTTTACAAATTATAAAAGCAATACAGTCTCTCTAAAAATGTAAAAAAAGTAAGAAATAATCAACAAAAAGCCACAATTCAAGACTATCTTTCTTATTTAAAGTAACAGAACACTGTTTAGAATATTTTACGTGATAAATTTTATGTATGTCGACTTATAAAAAATACACTTATTTATAATGGATACGTTTCAGATTGTATTGCACGTGCAAAGCGATGATAGTTCGTTCGTTAAAGCATCGTACCGCTCCATGCGTTTATTTTCGTTGGACCAGCTCTTTTCTCAGATTTTTTAGGAAATCTATATTTATTTCCCCCATAGTTTTAGAGTCATTTTCAACGTATTTTTTCCTTTTCTTTCCGTTGGTGGGCTTTTTTTTGGGTTCGAGTTTCCCCTAACATCAAAAACTTGACGTTGACATACAAGTACGATTCTAACCTCAAAATTGGCACTTAGAAAAAATAAACGCCACCATTAGAAAGAGGTGAAAAAATATGTCAATCCCATATTTTGCACTAATTTTTTTGAGATATTTTGTTGGATTTTTAACGAGTTACAGATAAAACTTTTTTGGAAAAAATGCCACGCATGCCATCGTTAACACGCTTTTGGCTGGATGGGCCTAAATATCAACATTTATGCACGCAATTATACGATCATATAAGTTGGCCCATAACAGTAAATCAAGAGTTACAATTACTTAGTTTGATTTTGTCATTGTACATGGAATGTACAGTATGTAAACAGTATTCTGCGCCATAAATAAAACCAAGCTTGATTTTTGTAGATTCTAGCTTGATCACTTTGCAAGTCTGATGATGTATTTGATGAAAAAAATGTTATTGTTAATGTATAAGTTTTTTAGGGATGATTACAAATTTTAAATTTTATTACATCAAACGTTTAATTTTTGTTAAAAGATCACTTTTATAGAGATATTTAATGACGTAAGCTTGTTATACATCCGTAAATTTAGAACTTACAAATAATGAATTGTACCAGAATAGTAATACATACATATATTTTTTTTTATATATTATATATATTTTTTTCCTACCCGTACACAACTTTTAGTTAATTTTTAACGGGCACCCTCTACTACCTTAGTGTGGAGGGCGTTGATCCTAACCTTATCTGTAACCCTTTATCCTAGGCCCCACAGTGTGTCTTTTTGAACTTTTTTTTAACAATTTATAACTACTGACAGGAAGCATGGATTGCAACCCTAGGAAGTAGAAAAAATTCATTAACGGCACAGCTTGTATATCATGAAAAATGGTTTTCAGGACATACCTGTATGAGCCTAATTTAACCTTTTCAAAGTCTACATTGGCCAACATAACCTTAAGATAATACGAAACAAGGGTTTTCTTCCATTTCAGCATATTAACAGTAACATTTAGTAATGTAGTGTCAGCTATTAATAAATATCCATCAGATTTACCTCCACAGCATTTTGATTAGCCAACTGTACTTTGAGACTTTCCAGCATAACCTTAAAAAACAAGGAAATATGGTATTTTAATTGCTTTGTGTTAGTTAAAATGTTTTACAGTAGAAACAAGCAAGGTTGTTTGTTTCAAAAATAGCTAGAGGTCATAATTTTAACCAATCGTATCAATTTTCTTTTTTTAAATACTCGGAAAGAAATTGCAAAAAAACATTTTGGCCAAAACTGAAAAGAGAATTTTTTATGATTTTTAACATAAACTTAAATGACAAAATCTTCTCTTTGCAAATTTTTTGATTTAAATCCTGTAAAATAGAATTTTTTATTTAATAGTCATTTAAAACTCGCATGTGAGCACCTCACTTTTTTGACAGATATTTTTAAATATCATAGCAGTGAAACCTAACCTTGGAAGTTGCCTTATACTTCAAAATACATTATTTCAAGATACCTTAAAAATGTAAAGTAGCAGATTATGGTTAAATGTCTACTAGAGCGTTTGGAGTTTAAATCGTCATAGCATTCTTATTATAACCTTTACAACTATAAACCTAACGTCAAAAACCTACACTAACTCCGTAATGTAATAACATATTACGCAAACGTATACCTGGAATAGATTTTAGTTCGTTATGAAAAAAGGTAAAACATTAAGAAAATTATGATACCTTACTGTATAAGTGTGAATAAATAATAAAGTATATGTATCATTCTTTGTCATACTATTATTCGACTATAAAAAAGGTGACAACGGTAAGAGTTTTATGTTTTTGAATGAGTTTATGTAAACGAGTTCTGACTTACAATAACAGAAACTATAGAACACGTAAAGTGTGCAATTTAATTTATGTAGTAAATTTTACAAAAGTTGTTGCTACAGCTATGTAGATTTAATCACGCACAATGGTTTGTTCTTTTCAACTTTGAGGTTATGTTAGAAGTTAATGACTTGACAGGGGTTATAAGATTGACATAAACATTAATAACTAGAGAATATTTATCTAACTTCAAAACGGTTAACCTAAAGTTAAATAACAAAAACAAAATGTTTATTAATTTTTTTGAGGTTATGTTACAAGTTGATGACCTGAAAGGACTCAAAAGATTGGCATGGACATTGATGGATAAAGAATATTTAAACACTTCAAAGAGAATTTGCGGAGATTTATTGACCATCGTGAAACAATAAAAATACAATATTTTCTTGTTGTTTGAGGTTATGTTGGAAAGTCTCAAAGTACAATTGGCTAATAAAAATGCTGTGGAGGTAATCTGATGGATATTTATTCATTAGTTGACACTACATCACTAAATTTTACTGTTAATATGCTGAAATGGAAGAAAATCCTTGTTTCGTATTATTTTGAGGTTATGTTAGCCAATGTAGACTTAAAAAAGGTTAAATTAGGCTCATAAAGGTATGTCCTAAAGAAAAATTTGTATGATATACAAGCTGTATCCTCAATGAATTTTTTCTACCGCATAATATGTTCATCAAATATCAAATTTGCAAAAATTTTAAGGTTATTCGAATCTTACGCCCTCAGACATAGAGTACAGATTTTGGCTATAGTATTCCTATATAGGACAAGTTTTTACCTGTATTTTATAAAAAAAAATCGTTGCGATACATGCTTTCTGTCAGTAGTTACGAATTGTAAGAAAAAACTCAAAAAGACACACTGTGTGCTCGTCATACGAATTGTAAGAAAAAACTCAAAAAGACACACTGTGTGCTCGTCATAACCCATAACCCCTTGCTCCATCTTCCCCAACTACTACACCCTCTCCTTCCACTCATGTACCCCACCGTACCCCAAGTAGTCTCGCACCTACCTAGAGTGCTGACGAAGCCCACCTCCAAGTCGCCCTGTGGTGCAGAACACTCTTTTCCACCCATGTACCCCATATTACCCCTACTAGTCCTGCATCTACCCAGAGCGCTCACGGAGCCTACCTCCGGGTCTCCCTGTAATGCAGAACCAGCCATGAGACTTGGGAACAAATCCCAGCCGGAAAACAGCTCGGAAAAAATTTCCGAGTTGACCCGACTGGGATTCGAACCCGTGCCCCACTTGAACAGCCGTACTGTAACTAAACAAGACTTGCGCCTTAGCCAACTGAGCTACGACTGCTCGTAAGAATAATATTTTATTGTTACTATAAGAAATTTTTAATTCATTTAAATTTTGGGATACTGCTAAGGCGTATTAGGTTTCCGTAAAGTAAGTATGGCAGGATTTGGAACCTATGTAAGGACAAGAATTGTATAATATAAAGACAAAAAGTCACATGCAAATAATACACTAACGAACTTTTTCCTAATGATAACGCTTTAAAAACCACAAACGAAAATTATCTGTTACACTGATATAACACATTAATCTTCGTCATTTCAAAACAAATGTGTACGGATTAAAATAATTTAATATAATTTGGCCATAAAAATGATTCATCAAAAACATCCTTTCGAATAATATTTTTAGCTCATATTCATTAATTGGTTGATTTTGAATTCGTATCATTTTGGATCTTAAAAATAAAACCTATATTTTTAACAGCCTGTTTCTTTAAAATATTTTTTTGCTTTAAATAAAATAAATTCCATCGGCTGTAATTGATATAAGTACATGCTTGATTATACTTAAGGTTATTTAGTACTAAAATATATTTTGGAATCATTCAATGAGTAAATAGTTTATATTTAGTAACAAAGAAATCGATTTCATTTTAAAATGAGATATTTTAAGTCTTTGGAAAGATGTATTTTCCTCTTTAAGCAAATTTTATGTTTAGAAATTGTTGAATATAAAAACAAACTCAAAATAAAATCTTTAAACATTGTTGTTACTTATTTTAATTTGAGATATCGAAGCTGATTTTTTTCTATAAAATATTTTACATATGATTGCTAACACGTATTTTCTAAAATATCAAACGTACAAAAAGTTATGTAACAATGTATAGATAAAAATGTATGTTTTGACACAATTTATCTAAGTGTTCGTTAACTATGAAATAAAGACTAATAAAAATGTAGGACCTTTTTTTGTTTTTAACTTTATTTTAATTTTTTAAAGATAATATATTTTTTCATAGATAATTTAAGATTAGTATACTGAAAAAAAATTGTAAATAAATTAAGCGTGCAAAGACTTTTCTAATGTGTTTCAAATAAAAACGTGGGTTTTTATACAATCTCTTGTATCAAGTGTTGAACTATAAAAACCAGTTGAATAAAAATCTATAAGAATTTCCGTTTACCCTTTCATTACGACTTTTAAGGACTTATTTTATTTCTTAAAAGATTTGAAGTAGAGTTGCGAAAAGCAATTTTTAAAACCTTTGAGCTTAAAATGAGTTGATTAAAATATACAAATATTTTATTCGTAAAATGTATTGTAAACATTTTTTATCTGCAACAATACCTCATGTCGGTAAGAAATTGACCTTCTTTTTATTTGATGTCGGAAATTAAATCTACAAATTATATCTTAATAGCGACTATTGTATCTAAGAACTAAACTTCATTAATCGTACAAAAATTTCATAATTGCTATCTAATATCTCTCATTGAAAATAAATAAATAATTCAAATCTTATAAGTTTTTATTATTGATTGAATCATTTAAATGTGTTATAAAATCATAAGAACTAAATATCGTATTAAGAGGGCTCATCATGAAAATACAAAAAGAGATGTACTGTATCTTATATCTTATGCATAAAGGTCCCCTGAATCCAGTGCAGACCTTATTTAATCCCAAGCCAGTCGAAACCTTGAGAAATTGGGGCGTAAAGGCTTAACTCAAAGCATGGATTCTTATAGAGCAAACGAATCAGCCCCCAGAGCACCAGTGGCGACAAGGCAGGGACTGTTCAGAATGCCCCACACTAATCCCACACGTACGTACACATACAAAAACGACAATAATTCGACGCCTCCACAATAAACATAACGATCCTGGCGGCGGCGACGACGACGACGACGATAATGACGACGACGACTTCTGGATCAGCTCTGCTCTGCTACGAAGAAGACTCTAACTTTGAGAAGGATCGGTCGCGGGCAGCTCGTCGGGATGGAGCCGTTCCCACAGGCGGGAAATAATCGGTGAGAAAAAATCGGTGCATCTAGGAGTGTAGTTTTTGTCGATTGTTTCCCGTCTCACAGTGGGGCCAAATCCAAAAAACCTGGCCAAAAGTCCCAAAAATGAAGGTCTAAAATAGAGATTTTTTGACTTACTATTGGTCACAGTAGACCCTAG
>JAPYYV010011544.1:0-10729 GCA_030522625.1 Copidosoma aretas | reverse complement strand
ATTTGTTATCAATTTTTTTTTCATTATTGTAAATATTTCTGATTGCTAAATTATAAAATACGTAAACATACTATAAAATCGTAAAAAAATCGGAATATTAGCTGATTACTATGCTAACTGTCGGGTGATTGTCAGTTTAGCAAGACCTGCAGCTCAACAAGTAGGCATGTCACGGGACAAAAAGCCTTTCTGAAATTTTATAGGACTTTTCGAGCATCGTCTGGCTCGTTAGGCTAGGATTCGTAGCTGACGATTGATTTTTTTTTTTTTGCTAAAGTAACCCTTAAGACGTATTCAGGCTAATTTCTGCATTAGGTTGGCATCGCGCAAGTACGAGTTCAATCTGACTTGAAGACACCATCGGAAATAAGTTTAAAGCAAGTATCGACTACGGTGAAGAAAAGACCAACTGTGTGTAAGTGTTGTTCAATCAGTGAGAGCTGCGGTTTTAGTCCATGGCCATAAGTATGCCATCAGTATGGATATAAGGTTGGCAGGAGAAAATTTTGATGGCACTAGTTGCGTACTATCTGATACTATTGGATTCAGCCATGTTGGACTTCAAATGATATCTTATACCTTGTATAACGCTTATGATACCCTTTTTTTTGTATTTCCCATAAAATGAGAAAAAAGAGAAAAAAGCTTATTTTAAGATGGCTGCCATGATATATTAAATATAACAAACATGTAGAGGGAGCTCCAAGGAGAAAAGCAATCCACCATTTTCTACAGCTGATATGCAGGATTCATACTAACATCTTTTACCTAATTATATCTTATCTGTCATGCCCCCCAATATAATACTTACGTCGAGGGGGTAGAGAGTAGAATATATCAAGCAATTTTGTGACAGCCACTGAATTAGTTTCCGAATAACATAATATAGCTTATAGTATCCTAACAGTCACTACTTTTCATTTGATATCTAGGTCAGAAAGGTTTTGGAGTGGGATAAAATTCACCATATTGGAACAGCTGCCATTTTAGATTGAAAAAAGGCCACATAGCCTGTTATATTATACTTGTCTCTATTCAACGAACATTTTTCTCTAGGAGGTTTAAGAGTACCATAAAGAGTGTATCTTCAATAGAAGATTACAAGGCGATCCAGCTATTTTGACCGCTTGGTTATAAGCAGCTCACTAAACAAAAAAGTAATGAATAGTATGTCTCTTACTAGTAATAGTCAAAGCTCTTAGGTCTTTTTGACAGTTAATGTATATCTGTATTCTTAATAATGTAATAATAATAAAAAACAAAATTTAGTTATACCAGCATGAACTTTTTTTTAAGTTTTCACAAATTCTAATATTCGAACAGCATACTGTTATCCCTTAAGGACCTACATAATATACAAATTAAACATTTTTAAATGCTAATAAATAAGTCAAACGATAGAAAACCTAAAAAAATACAAGGTACCTACGTTGTTGCAAGAATAACGTACAACAAAAATAAATAGGACGCAATTTCGAAAATATGTCATAAAAACCAATTCGAACGACTAATACAATCACACAAGCTAAAACTTTGCAGTTACTACGGGATACAGAATGTATGAGTATATGGGGAAAACGAAAATATCAACTAGTCAGGCTCATACATAAAATATTAAAGTGATGATGAATAAATGAAAGTAAGCCAGGATGCTGTAAAAATTAACAGCTATTTCGATGCCAAACCTATGTCTTATGTGTTTAAAGTTTGTGTAAGAGACACCCATGAAATTTTATCTAGATTTTTTAAATATCCTAATTCTTGTGTCACATAGAAAGCTCTCGTATACATGAATCAGTTTTAGTAAATCCAATTCTCGGTTAATATTTGTATGATAAATTCAAAATAATTTCATAAAAATTCACGTTAAAATTTATCATTCTCTTGATCCAGAACAGTCAGCTAGTGGAAATCAAAAGTATGATTGTACCGGACTGCATTAACGTCAATAGCACACCTCTTATTATGGATTCTAACAAGTATTTTATGCTTCCATATGCAAATTCTAAAGAGTCTCTAACTTTAATCTATATTTAAAATATTACACAAATTATCTACTTAACTAAGTTTTTTTCCAAAATCATCCAGAATTCTAAGTCACGACAGCAGACGGTGATAGGGCCACAGTTTACATTTACAAAAGCATTTGCTACGATAAAGTGAGTTTGGTTTTCAAGGAAACCAAATGTTATAATAATCTCCAGCCCAATAAGAGCAAAAATGTTATGTCCCAGTTTATAAAGTCACTCATACTTTTTTGAAACAAGTTAGCTAATAGAGGTGTCTTCGTTGCATCTGACATCCCGTAGATGAGTAAGGATAATCTGACTGATTATGATTATACTTAAGCTTGTGACTAAATTGAAACGCACAGGAAAGACTGTGAAGGTTGGATAGCAGTCTTTCCTAAGTTTTTTTACGTATAAACTAATAAAGTTTTTTTCTCTGTCCTTCAAGGAATTTTTCAAAAGGTACACATATTCAGTATTGAAAATGCTTTTGACGCTTGAGACAGATTAAAAGGAGTAATTGATTCCAAAGGGATCTATTTAGTATCCTTCGATGTAGTTTTTATATACAGTGTATATTCTTTACGTCTTCTAAGAGGAAGCATTATTAAAAAATAGGGTTACATTACTGACTTGCTAACTTGTTAGGTATTTGCAAAAATAGGTTTTCGTATGAAATTATTTATTTGAGTAATTTTATTTATGATATGTTGAATGGACATGCATACGAACAGACCTATGGTACAGCTATGGGAAAGAGGTTTTTTTTAGATAGTTAAAATAATTTTCGCGACTTTAGAGAGTTTTATATTACCTGCATATACGAAGGAAATTTTACTATATGGGGGATATAAAGACAATCGTCTGCTTATAATGGAAAAAAAACAAATAGTCTAGGATCGCTTTAATATTTATAATTTATTTGCCGACTTCACTATAACAATAAAGTGTCGGAGTATGATTTTCTTGTAAGATATTCTAAGAATAAACATTATCTGTACGATAATAATTTGTAAAGAAGATCGTTGGCTTAAGAGAGGTTGCTAATCTTTTTTTCCTAAACACTTTTAGGCAGAAAGGGGCCATTGTATTTTCGTTGATGGCAAGATTTTTATGATGGCCGACCCTATGTTCAGAGATCAAAACAATAAGCGAGTGGGACAGCTACACTTGGATAATGCTGGTGCCCCCCCCCCCCCCCCGGCCCACTTATGGTGTGCGACTCAAAAGGAGCAGGATTGCGGGTTCTGAGAAGAGTTGTATTGTCTATTTCAAGATCAGCGAGAGTGCTGCTTGAGGAGAATCATAAATTTAAACTTTTATTTTCCAAAATAATCTATATTATAGTTTTTAATAACAATAATAAGCGACGATTAGATACTTTAAAACTAATCATGTATGCTAGAGGCTTCTACGTGACATAATAAGACGAGTAATTATAAAATCTGGTTACAATTTTATTGTTGGCGTTCACACCTACTTCAGACATATTACACGTAGGTTGAATAAAAAAATGGCTGCACATCTTCAGAACATACCGATGGACTTTCCTTTCTTGTCTATCACTTACATTCTCCGTATCACTGCCTAACCAGTTATTGTTCTTATTTTTCTCATATGGTCATACGTTCCGTATTTTGTGGTAACTAAACGGCTTTTAACTTTGAAATTGTTTTGTTGAATACGTCTAATCTATGTTCTAAGACATATTTCCAAATCTATAAACATGTATCAGCATATTGCGACCTCTTTCTATTGGACTGTGACATCCTTGCAATGCCACAACTAACTTCTATTCATCTGTATTTAATGGTTACTTGTTTATAAACTTCATTTATGTTTAGTTTATGTATTTTGTGGCTCCTTTACAACGAAATTAGTGTAATGTTTGAATATTGGAATTTGTGGAAACTTAGAAATGTAGTTATGCCCTAGAAAGTGACTTGTGGGTACCATTATTATTCTTTTCTTACAAAAAAGCCAGTCTTGAAAAGATCTTTACGTTATCATTGAAAATAAGTAGACTTGATTCCTAATTTTGTTTAAAATGGTTCTTTTATTTGTTTTGAACTTTGTTAAACATTTTTTGTTTACCGTATTAAAAATTTATATAAGTCAACGTGATTAAGTATTACATCATCGATATTATTTACACCAATATACTTTATATTATAATCGAAAATCTTATTCTGTAATAATAATAAAATTTATTTTTCTGCTTAGGTTGTGCCTACGTTTGCGACAGCGAAAGATCCGTCGACGGAGAATGCTCAGAAACACAGTGCCTTAAAGAGTCTGAACTCTATTAGTGTGGAAGACGACCTTAGCATCTTAGATAAACTATTTGAAGAAGTATTTATGATACGATCAGCAAAAAATACTGTTCATAATTACTTTAAATCTTTAGTATCTAAAAAAAGCGATGAATGTGTTCCTTTGGTACCGATGACAAGTAATATTTACCAAGACAACTCCAACGATTGTATGTAGCATATATTAATGACTGTATTATCATCTAAATACGAAGAATGAATAAATACATTGACCGAACATTATAAGTGTAGTAGCATATAACTGTCGAATTAAGGACGTTTATTACAGTTAGAAAGGAAATGTAGAGAGTGCAGTGAGCATGCCGCAAAGCCGGCAACTGTCTTGCATGCATTGGTATACCTCTACACCTGCGTCCGAAACAGTTTTTTTTTGTTTTATTGTAAATGTAACTAGTGGATCCCTCTAAGAATAGAATATAATCTTTTTTTTGTGGTACTGCATCGTGCAAAAAAATTTGGGCGAATTGTACAAACCATTTTTCTACAAGTCAATTTTCATGTAACGCCTCCATAAGGTTACGTGTTGAATTGCGAGTTTTTTGTCACGTGATACCTAAAAACAGTGTAGTGAAACGATGTAAGAATTTATATATGACTTTCTATTATTCTTCTGAATATACTGTCAAAATTTTTAGAAAGATTCTACCAGAAGCGCTATGTGTCGTGAACGTCCTTAAGGTCCTTCCGTACACTAAGAGTAAGATATGTAAGATATGCGGATAGAAGTGTAACTTCTTTGAATTACTCTTTTTAACAGAGTGCATTCGATAGTTACCCTTTAAAAGTTATAGTTTTAGGAAAATGCCCTAATGGAATGGGCACATGATATGGATTTCTTTTTAAAAGCAGAAAATTCTGAACAACACCCTTTTTAATTAGTAAATGTATAGAGCTACAATTTTAAAAGACTAAGCTCTAGCTTTGCTTTTTGAAAAAAGTAAGAATAGTGAATTGCTAATCGAACAAGAGTTATTTGGAAAAAGTATACTTTAAAAATATAGCTCCATAGGTACATACGATCAATAAAACAAAAGCAGTAATAACACTCTTAAGTACGTAACGTGCATCGCATACTTTTCGAAAAAAAAAAGTTTTACTTATGTAAGTAGTTAAATTTTATTTTAAATGTTTTTAACAATGAAAATGAAGGCATACGACTTTTCACTATAGATTTCTAGGTTCATAATGCAGGGTAAGGGTTTTTTGATAATGCACTAGTATACTAAGCGATGTTGAGATTTCTAGGGACATAATTGCATTGACTGCACTTGTTTCTAAAAATAATCTGTGACTGTTGAAAAATATTTTCATTATGATCCAAAGCAAATCAAAATCTGAACGATATGGATTTATATGTCAATTTGTGTACATAACTAAAACTTTTTGTTTCATAAAAGGTTGTCTTCAGTCGACTACCAGCTTTTTGACGGAAAATTAAATAGTAAATTGCAACAGTTATTCTGGCGATTATTGCCTATTATTCATAAAAAACTCGTGAAAAACCTTTATCTTTTGATAAAATTTATACTTATTCGGTATGTGCTTCTGTATTTTGTGTATATACTTGCTGTCAGTTTAGTAAAATGATTAGTATTTGTGTTCAAGCATTCTTTTAACTTTATTACTACTGCAAAATGTCCGAAGTTAAATTAACAAACGAATTCGAAACTCAATCAGTTACTTTGTATAAACGGCAATACGTAGGGAGAATATTATCATACATGTTTTTAATAAATGATCAATGATACACAGCAAAACAAAAAAAATTATTTGCTTACCCTGCCAGACAAACAATGCATACCATATGTTTTTTAGGTAACTAAATCTGAATAATAAAAAGTCTGAAAATCTTTTCATGCCTGTACTTTGACATCCCTTTCAAAAAATTTACTTTCAAGGCAATTAATCACTGTGACAATTTGAGTCAAGCTGTAACCTATAGGTCTACACAGCTGGACTTCATATGGATACAAACTAGTAGCCTTATTTATTTGAATCACTGTTACCACTGAGTCCCATAATCTTACAAACCTTAGACTACAAAAAAAGCAACATTTTTCTTTGTTAAACAGCTACTAAAAAAGTAGAATGTTACCTGTAAACAAAAAAATTAGTATCAGTAAAACTCTGTGATCCTGGAACCTTGTAACCCCTTTCCCTTGTCTCGTTATTAAATTATATGATTACCTTAAAACCTTACTTAATCTGTAAATAGGCAATTAGAGACTAAAATTCTTTTACCGAAGCTGTAAACTGGAAAATCATTATATCAAACCTTGTTATTCCTTAATCATGACCCACTATAACTTCGCTCCCCTATAACTCTATATGCTTAGTAAATGGTAAATTGAGCTTTATCGATTTTTGTTTGTTTGTAATCTTGGCCTAAGAGAGTATCAGACATTTCGAATAAAAATACTTAAAACATCTCCCTAATGTATCGATGGCATTAAGGAATCTTCCTATCAGGCAAATCATTAAATTCAATGGAGAAATACATGTTTTTACTAGATGCACGAGAGAACTGTTGGTAATACTATTGGAAGATGGAGCTAGCGATTGTCTCACCAGCGAACGATTGTTCTTAATCTTATGATTTTCTCTTTTTCTACTGTCATACAGAACTAAGTAACAAGAATGTAGGGGAAATTTTTATACTTATTCGAGCTGTATAGCTTTTTTTGTTAATGTCCGCCCATCAGTCAGGGATACTACATCAACTATACATACTAAATCAACCTGTCTGTGTATATGTATATTGTAATGTTTGTCTTCTATTGCAGTCAAGTGAACAATTGGTACACAAACATACTTTTTTTTCTATTGCATAGTAAGACTACCTTTACATTTCAGTTTGAAGATATTTGGTTGTCTTGGGGTTGATCTCATGAAAATCCATGATATACTTTCGAATGTTAAATAAAACTACACGTTTTACTTAATTTTTATAATCATTCTATTTGAATAACTTCGTAACACAAATTTCGGTACACTGTACCTTGATCAGACGAATATCACACAGCTTGTGAGTAAAAAATTCATTAATGTTGTGAATTTAATGATACATTTTAAATAGCCAAAGATGGTTCGACTATGGGAGACCCAGTATGCCTTTCGCTCGCAGAAACGTTTATGGACAATATTGAACAGACCATACTGAGGCATCACAAGCTGAGGACTTATTGTTCTGGTACCGGTACAATTACCGGTTGGTTATGTTTTTGCAGGTTCTACGGAAATGAAAAGACAGCTAGATTGTTTCTTTTAATTTATCAATACAGTTATTTAAAATATCAGTTTGACGATAAAATTGGAATTAAATAATGGTATGAATTTCCGGACTTGACAATTAAAACGGTTATCAATAGATTTAAGTTTGGCATTTTTCATGAACCCTCTTAAACAGACAATATAATCCACAATTATTACCTACCCATACAATTAAAAAATATGAACTTTAAGGAGTCACATTCATTGAGTATTAAATGTTTTTCTTACAAACGTGGAATATAACGAAAAACTAAACTTTATTAAAGAATTGGCAGCAAATAATAATTACGATCCCAAAGACATAGAAATATATAGTATTAAAATTTAATATAAAATAGATGTAAAATATGATTTTTCGTTGCCTAACAAAGCAGCTTATTGATTTTTGAAACAAAACTTTTTACCGCGCGTAGTGCATTTCCCGATATTTAGATTAAAATGAGAACGCGGCGACGCGAGAGATTTTTCAATTGGAATTAAAAAAAAAAAAAAAAAAACAGTTGCCACAGAAAATCAAGCTGGCACCCTCCTGGTTATGGTACAAAAGCTTATTCGCCATGCTACAAGCGAACTTGGTACATGGACAACATATTGTGTACACAACGTGCTATTGTCTTAACAATATATGTATACTTTTACAATAATAACTTATTTTTTTATGATGAATTATAACTTACGGAAATTTACACAAAAAAATTAAATTATTTGAAAAATACTATCCATCACTAACTGGACGAGAAACTAATAATAGTTCGAAATTTATCTCATAATATTCGTGGATAACGCAAAAAGTTTTAGATTCCTACTGTTGTTACATTGTGATAAATCGTCGAAAATTTGATTTTACCCATGATGCGCAAATAAATTTGTTTGGATTAATATAGCATATGTTTAAGGTATACTTATTTTCGTGCAGTTGCTCTTAACCTATATAATTATATAGATAGTTATTTGTTATCATGTCAGCTATTGTTCACCTATTGTAATTGCAATTAAAATATCCCAGAAACAAATGAATAGAATAATTGATGTTACAAAAAATATTATGAAATTTCGATAAAGTCTGGAAAGTTAGAAACAACCTAATCACTATATAGATGAATTGAAATGATAGCAGATCACAGGAATAATAAGGTATTTCAAAAATGACACGTCATTATGATCTTAAATTTTAGTATTTGAATCCTGAAGGCATCTAAAATACAATTGGAGTTTTTAAAAATAATCTATAGAATCACCCTTGAAATCGATAACAAAGTATCTTTTTGGAGGGGCGACCCAATACTTCTCATATTATATAGTCCAACTTTACAACTTTATATATGTAAAACGGTACAAGAAATCGGTATACAATTTTTACAGCCTTTTTACAGCAGTGTAAGAAATTAATATAAAGTGTTTCAGAAAATTCCCATAATAAGAAAATTTTGTGAACATTACTCTGAATTTCAATAGTATTGTATATGATCATGACAGTCATTGTTGCATAATTGCAAGAACAATTATTTATAATTTGTTCTTCTATTAGAATCCTCAAATTGCTACATCGATACGTATTCTTTATTGAGACTTGCACATTGTTTTAGATTTCTATACAGACTTACAACTATTAAGATTTTGAAATTGTAAGGATGTCCATTGAAATCAGTTCACATAATAATTATTATAATTAAGCTTTACGCTAAACAGATAGAGATAATATTTCTTATCTCATTTTATAATTTTAATGAAATGATGAACATAGTGTGATACATAAACGAATGAGATAGTGTAGTATGTAGGCTTATTACTACTCTCTTAATTTCTGTCGGAGCTAATGCCAAGTTGGGTCTTGATATAAGATATAGTGCCGAGTCGGGTTTCGGTCTTTGGATTCGTCATTACATTAGGTTAGGGCTTTTTCATGTTTCTGACTTCCACCTACCCCTATGAAAGAGAGCAAAAAATTTTTATTAACCTCTACCCCCTGTGCCTTCTTACGTAAGGAAACAAAATGTTTTATAACCTAATTAGTACTTAAAAACATTTTTTCGAGATGTCTGTGAAACTAAAGCCACTGCTGACTTTCTAAATTCTAGAATAAATAGAGAAAAATGTACAGAAATAAACGATCTCTTTGAATATGAAAAAAAAGACATGCTCTATTTGACGAAACTAGTCATCATCGTACTGCGATAAAATTAATGATAGTTTTCATACGGCCGGTGGATTTACGTAGTAAAACGTTGCTATGCCGTTAGAAGCCATATCAAAGCACTTGTTGTCATAATTACGTTATTGGCTCATTGTCTTTTACCCTCCAATATTTGAAAATGCAAAGAGAATTTTGAAACACCCTCTTTTCCCATAAACCTTTACTTAATGAAAAAACAATCTTTTTTAGAGAGTAATAAGTTGCAGTATTGATATAGTTTCTCAAGCCACTTGAATGATGACTTATAAATTATAAATAATTAAAGTACAATTTGATATAGTGTTTTTATATACATTACAATAAATAAACGATAACTTTTATACGATTTTTATAGATACTTTGATTTATTTTTGTTTAAAAAATTAAATTTCTATGTCAGTCACAAATAACACTTGTAAGAACTATTTTTAATGCATGGGCCTATTTTTTAGAACGTTATGATGCGTAGAAGCATTGCTTCTGTCACGCGATGGACATGTGCATTTTTTTTCTTCATTTATTAGGCAACTATTTGATTTAATTCATAAACAATAAGAAAAAAGATAAAAAAATTAGACATCATAGTATCGTTCAGATCAAATAAAGCCTTACAAAGCATTGCTTACAATAGTAAGTCAAAATCAAGTACAGAACAATTATAACGTGCATATGCATTACAGGGTGGTACATATAATAAAGAATATTGAGGTCCAACTGGTAAATGGCTGAAATTACGAAGAAAAGACCACTATAAAGCATACTTAAATAAACTAAACATCGTCAACTACGGTCACTATTGAATGAAGTTCTAGCATAGCTTTAATCCAGAATTTCAGATTTTGTATCATCAACATCGTAATCATCATCATCATCCTTATCATGATCTTTATCATAGTTATCATCAATAAAGATGTGATTATCATAATTGTTATAGTCAATTTTAT